>PVIJ01017943.1:0-27828 GCA_004024925.1 Scalopus aquaticus | reverse complement strand
TCTCGCCGCCCCACACCTCTGGCCTGTACCCCAGCTTGTATGTATAAATAAATAAAATCTTTAAAATAAATAAATAAATAAAACTTTGATTAAAATCCAGAGGGTGGGGCCTCCCTGGTGGCACAACGGGTTAAGCGCAGCACTATGAAGCTATCCAGAGCCACTGCAGCACAAGTTCGATTCCCCGGCCAGGGAGCTTCCCACATGGCACAGCAGACCTCTCCTGCCTCGCCCGCTGCTCCCCTCAGCAGTGTATTTCAGTCGATCTGCCTGTTCTGCTCCCCACTCTCTCTCTGGTGAATCCTCTCACCACCCCACACCTCTGGCTTGCTCCCCAGCTTGTATGCATAAATAAATCTTTAAAAAAAAATTCCAGGGGGCAGATCTCCCTGGTGGCGCAACAGTTAAGTCTCAGCACTATGAATCTGTCCACAGCCACTGCAGCACAAGTTCGATCCCCAGCCAGGGAGCTTCCCATATGGCACAGAAGATCTCTCCTGCCTTCCCCACTGCTCCCCTCAGCAGTGTATCTCAGTCAATCCACCTGTTCTGCTCCCCACTCTGTCTCTGGTGAATCCACTCACCACTCCCACAGCTCTGGCCTACACTCCAGCTCTTGTATGCATAAATAAATAAATCTTTAAAAAATATACAGGGGGCTTCTGGCAGATGAATGCAGAGGAAGACAAGAAAAAAAGACTGGTCAATTGCTATTTTCCAGCCATCCTAGAAATAAAAGGCAAAGTGTTGTTTTTTTTAAAAGACATGTCACCAATCATTTCCATTAAAGGAAGCCACTGACAGGTCACCAGATACAGAGAAAGAACAGTTAGTGAAGACCCTACCAGTTTATACTATTTTCATTTAAAAAACCCCAGAGAACAGCTAAAGCTCTAAAGCTCATTGTTTGGGAGGGCTTTATCTTCCTGGCCCTGTAGTTCTATGTTGTGAAATTCAAACTGACTGCACAATCCATCACCCCCCCCTGAGCCTGTGCACTAGCTAAGACACTAATAAAGTTCTGGATCATTTGTAGAAGACTAACTGGCTGTGAGAAAATGGACTGACATGAGTCATCAGAACCTGATGAAATAGAGGTGGTCTTGTAAGAAAATTAATTTATTTCTGAGAATGAAATGCAGAGACTAAACTGGCTTAACTGGTAAGTCTTTCTTATCTCAGTGGCAGTGCCTGACTCTAGACTACCAAAAACCACCTTTCACTTTTGACAGTCTCTGAAATAAATATAAGAAGGCATCTATGATTGCATCAGAGATATCCATAAAACTAAATCCTTAGCCTAAATGCACTGAGCTTGCTTTATTTGATAACAATTTTTCCCAGAAATGGAGTTTACTTGCTGACTGCTTCTGGTATCAGAGCCAGCTGGAAAAAATACTAAGACATGGCAAAAGACAAATGTGCTACCCAGTAACTGACATACTCAGCACAGTTAATATAAGAAAACTGTGAATTAAAGAGTTGTCACTTTGACACTTTATTGTTACAGTATTATTGACAGAAAAATCTATTCGAATTTTTCTGGGAGAGCTTAATTACCACCAAAGTTCTCTTAGACACATGTCTTGGTTATGGAATTAGACTCAATAGTGAGAACTTCAAGACAGATAATAGATTGCTATTTGTCTCTTCCAGATCGGTTTTATTCTTCTTGGGACATGCCCCCCACTTAGAGACACCATTTCTCAGTTTCCTCACAGCCAGGTATGGCTATGACTATGATAGTTAATTTCAGGTGGTAACTTGCCTGGGCCAATGGTTTACGAGATAACTGCTCAAAATCACACCGGGGTGCTCTTCCACATCTAATTTTGAATTGGGGGACCGAGTAAGGCAGACGTGTACTCTCCGATGTGAGCAGACCGCATCTAATCCATTGAAGGCATCAAAAGAACAAAAAGGTGGAGGAAGGTTGTATTTGTTTGAATTTGTTTTTTTTTTTTAAGATTTATTTATTTATGCATACAAGCTGGGGTGTAGGCCAGAGGTGGAGGAGGTGAGAGAATTCACCAGAGACAAAGTAGGGAGCAGAACAGGCAGATCGACTGAAATACACTGCTGAGGGGAGCAGTGGGCAAGGTAGGAGAGGTCTGCTGCGCCATGTGGGAATCTCCCTGGCTGGGGATCGACTCATGCTGCAGTGGCTCTGGATAGCTTCACAGTGCTGCAGCTTAACCCATTGTGCCACCAGGGAGGCCCCTGAATTTGTTCTTTTTGACTATTGAGCTCGGACATCTATTCTTCTGTCCTCAGCCCTCCTGGCTCTCAGGCTTTCATATCTGAGATGGAATCTACACATTAGTAATCAGCCTTTCAATCCTTACCACTGAATTTCCTGTGTCTCCAGCTTGCAGATAGCACAGAGTGGGATTTCTCAGTCTCCATAATTGCATGGACAGTTTCCTCATAATAATCATACTTCTCCATGTGTGTGTGTACATGCACACATATACAAATTATAAATATACATAGACAGATAGATATGTACACACACACTCTTACTCTATTGGTCCTGTTTCTCTAGACAACTCTGAATGACTAAGCTGTGGTCAATGGGATAAAAGCAGAAGGCATGGATGGCTGCAGCTTTTACCTCGCTTGCTCAAAAGGCAAGTGCTTGTCCAAGACCAGCGGATGTCCGATTTTGTAGAATGTGGTTGAGGTTATGACCCAGCTTCCGGCATGCACATGAGGTTAATTCCCTAGTGAATATCGTGGCAGCAAGTTGGAAGGACCTTGTGTCACTGACTGATGCTGTGGAACACAGTGTCCTTCCAGCTTAGGCCAGTTGTGCTATTAAATGAGTCAGAAAGCAGTATCTTATGTCCTTCAGTCTTGTATTTTAGAGGTATTTTATTACAGCAGCTTAACCTTTATATTATCCCCTATAGAATTTATCTAAATTTGCATAAATTCAGTGCACATACTTATGCACACCCATCTGCCACTGCACCCCTTTTCTAGAATAAGCCCTCTGTGCAGATTCTTAGCTCAACATAGAAAGTTGGGAAATGCTTTTCAGGGTTTATTTTTCAGCAGCTGACAGAAGCAAGTAATAAGTGTTTATTTACTTCTAAGGACCGTTGCAATGTTTAAGATCTATCAGTCTGGTAATAGTCTTCCCTATGTCAGCAGCCATAGCCAGAAGGTATGAGCTGACATTTTTCCTGCAAACTGTGCGTGAGGTTCCTGCATGAATTCTCTGTCCTGCAGGAGTGTGCACGTACAGCACCGCACTATGAATGCGTTTTCTCTTAAGTACAAACACCAAAGACGCCTGGCAGAGTGCCTATTTTACCTCCCTTTGAAGCTGGAACTAATGTGAGCTGGTCCATTAGTTATGTCCAATACAATTAAGAAAAAAGCCACTCTCTAATATTAAATATTTTTTTCTAGTTTTACAGAGGTAGTTACCAGTTAAAATTTCATATATTTAGGGTGTACAATTGGGTGATTTGATGTATGTGTACACTGCAAAATATTCACAATAATTTAGTTGACATATCTATCACCTCATATGGTTACCATTTTCTTTTTCTTTTCTTGTGATAAGAATACTTCAAATATATCCTCTTAGAAAATTTCAAAAATATTATTAACTATGGGATTTTTAAAAATCTTTTTAAATTTTGCATTTTAAACCTAAAAGTTTGTACTTTTTACCAATATCTAACCATTTCTCTTTCCTGCCCCCGCTCCCCCCATAAACTCAAAGAAACAGTAGAATAGTGTTTAACTATCTTAGATTCCACATATTTGCCTTTCTGCATCTGGCTTATTTCAGTTAACATGATATTCTCTAAATTCTTACATGCTGTTGAAAATGGCAGAATTCCCTTCTGTTTTATGGCTGAATAATATTCCATGATGTATGTGTATCTATCTATCTATCTAGCTATCTACCTACCTATCTACCTATTATCTGTCTGTCTCATACTTTAATTCTTTCATCCATCAATGGGTTTCTATCCAGACTATTGTAAATAATGCTGAAATGAACATGGGGGTGTGTTTGTTCTTTGGATAAATAACCATCAGTAGGATTGTTGGATTGTAAGGAAGTTCTATTTTTAATTTGAGGAAACTCCATTTTGTTTTGCACAATGGCTATACCAATTTCTAACACCACCAACTGTGGGATTTCATTTTTTCCATGTCCTCACCAACATTTGCTATGTTTCATCTTTTTTATAATTGGCATTTTAACAGGTACGAAGTGATATCTCACTACAAATATGATTTACATATTCCCTTTCATGTAACTGTTGGTTGTTTGTCTTCTTTTGATAAATATCTCTTCATGTCCTTTGCCCAGTTTTGGGTTATATTGAAGATGAAAGGGTTTTGTGAGATGGGTAAAAATCAGATTGATTTATTATTTCCTCATGTAGGGTTTTTTTTTTTTTTTTACTTTCAAGTACAATACTTTTTATGCCTTTGACTTTAAAAATCTCCCAAATGTAAATTGTCTCATATATTAATATATTTCTCTTACACTTCTCTTATATAGCATCATAGAACAAAAAGTTGCCCTCACGTTTCAGCAAAGGTAACTTCTACACACTCCATGTTAATGCAGTTTGAATGCTGGTTTTAAGGAGTGTAGGAAAAAAAAGGCTGCTCCTTATTTCTTTGTTGTGGCAGGATGTCAGTCACAGTCATTAAATGGGTGACAGGGGGAGAGCTGAACACTTGGAGGCCACTAACTTTTACAAGATTCACTTGAAGAGCAGATTCTCTGTCTCCCCATCAGTCTAATTGTCTTCTGGCAAAGTGTTCCTGGTATTGTGGTAAGTAGATACACTGCACCATTTAAAAAGATGGTTTTGTGGAGAGCAGTGGTGTTCCCTTGACTTTCTGGCCTATTACAATTTACTCTGGCCAGAAAATATAAGATGCCCTTTCTGGGATTGAGACATTAATTTCAGATTTCATAATTTTCTTAATTATCCACATTATATGTATGAGATGACACCAAGCTGCAGCCTGATGAGAGACTAATAGGATTTTAGATCTCAAAGTCCTCCCAGGAACCCGTCTCTATCGATTGACTGGATTTGAATTTTAACCTGACCTCTGAAGTGCCCCAGACACGCACATGCTCCTGGTTCCCACAGGCTGTCACCCAGACTGTGCTCCACACAGCCTCCTCTCTCAGGCACCACCCTGCCACAAGTCACCAGTTTCGTGACTTACACCAGGCTATAATGTACGTGCTACTATCCCATCCCTCACCACAAAATGCCGTCTTGTCCTTGCCCTGTTCTGTAAAGTTGATCCTTGAAATCCTCATAGAAACATCTTTTCCTAGCCTTGTTGCTGCTTATTTCAAGCACTGCTTATATCTTTCTTTGCTAGAATTTAGAGTTTAAGAGGGAGAGAGAGAGCACACCAGTGTGGGAGTAAGTGGGAGCTCTGGTCTGAGTAGATACTACAGCCAAATTCCACTTGGGGCTACATCATCCTGACTGGGACCTTTGCAGCCTTGTTGATATTCCCATGTCTTTCTGATATCTATGTGCTTAGTCAGCGCAGTTATGTCACTCAATATAGTGACTGTGAGAAAAATGGCGATCATTTCAGATGGGAAAAAAGTGACTCCCAGTTTTTGTGGTTAAGTCCATATTGTCACTAAGATTGACTAAAAAGGGTCTGAAAGATCATTTAGTTTTACAAGGTTTAAAAATCCTTCATCACAGGTCACTCAGAGCTAAGCTTATTTTCTAGGGACCCTGACTGTATCCAGTCTCCATATTCTTTCCTTTTCCTCTCTTGCTAAAGAATTCCACTCAAAAAGTGTAGAAGGTCCTCCACAAAATTCATTTTTTCCTGCCTGTCCTTAACCTTCTGTTTGTGGCTGCAGAAACACCCCCCTCCCCATCCCCCCAGTGGTTCTCCACAGGGAGCTCTGAGACACAGCTCTTTCACTACATTAAGGGGACCAAGACACCGCAGGGATTTGCTTAAACATTAAAAAACACCCATCTTCTGGAGTGGAGAAAATAAGCATTTCCTAGTGGGAGGGAAGTACCAGCCCATAGAATTAATAGCTTTAAATCCCCAGATTATATTTTCCTGCTTTATAAAGAACAAAATTGCTAATGACACCATTAACCTACTGTGAGCTTTCCTCCCTACCTGCACATTTTAAAAAAATATATATCCAATCCTGTCGGCAATCCACAACATCCAAAAACTTAATGTAGAAAAAAAACAGAGGTTCACAGACTAGGGAGAAGTGGAGTTACTGCCCACCCATCACCAAAGAAGAGTTTCCTCTGTGTCTGCTTATACAGAATGGAGATATTTAGTATTTACTTAGATGCCACAGGCTATATTAGGAAACCATGTGGGTTTTAAAGAAAATTTAAGCTTCCCAATACCATTCACTGGGAAGTCTTACTTAAATTTATCTAAATTCATGAACTTGGAGTAGACATTACCTGAGATGGACATATTCAAATTCAATTGAATGCCTTATTATATGGTTAATCATCTCACAGGCACCAGATATAATAGATCATTGCTTTCACAAATAGTTAAACTCCTTGAAAAAAGCAGGGCCCAATGGGTTTGAGGAAATATCCTTTCCACACTCTTCTTTTGTTCAGGTGGTGTAAGTATAAAAAAAGCTCGCAATAACTATGTATTACCTTGACCTCTATTAGAGCTGTTGTCAAAGTTGTCTTCTGTTGTCTGCTAGGTTTTGTGTATTGAGGTGAAAAGTCATGATTAATTTACATTATTCCAGCTCTTCACAAGCATTTCCAAAGGGCCTTAATGACTGATAGTGAATGAATCAAAATTCATTTTCTATAATATTCATAGGAGAAGGATGTGCTTGCCTCCTTCACAGGGGTTTGGGGGAGGAGGGCAGCATATTTATAAACCCAAGCCCTGAGCTCTCAGTTAGGGAGCCTTATTTGCTCGGTCATGAGGAACTTATGAAATAAATGATAATCTCTTTCAAGATCATTTCACGTCAGTGGTGTTCACTCTATGCCTGGGTCAAACTATACGAAGTGGTTAGCAGAGTGAGAAAGACCTAAGGTTTGATTACTAGCTCAAGCATATACTAAGCTGAATAAACATAACCTCAATTTCCATTTTTGAAAAAGTGGGATCAATACTACCACTAGCTTTTTCTTCTCACTTCTATCTTAAAAAAAATCCTAAGACTCTAGACAAATTTGTCATGCATTTAGTATTCACCTATGTTTACCAGTTTTGCCACATTTGCTTTCTCTCTCTTCATATAGCCCTTTGTAGTTAAACTATTTGAAATAAGTTGTAGACTTGACACTTAAATACTTCACAGATTTCTCTTAAGATTAGAACACCGTCTCCTCTATACCCACAATTCCATTAAATCAACCAAGGAATCTGACCCCAGACTATCATACTATCTAATATGTAGTCCATGTTCAAAGTTTCCCAATAACCCAGTAGTGTCTTTGTAACTGATCCCCTCTTCCCCCATCCGGGATCCAAAACAATCAAACAACTTTACATTTAACACACTGTACATTTAGCTGTCATCTCAGCAGTCCATTTGAGTTCAGGTCACATTTCCTAACATTTTTTTCATGGTGATATTTTGGAAGGGTCCTGGCCATTTGTGATTAGTTAGCGAATGTCTCTACATCAGAAGTAACCTGTTTCTGCATGACTACATTCAGGTAAAACATTTCAACAAGACGACTATGCAGACAAGACTGAGTATGTCGCACACAACCACCATGACACAGGTGATGTCCGTTTGTCCCTTCCTGGTGATGTTAACTGACTCACTTGGCTCATGTATTGTCAGATTTTTCTACTGGTAAAGATACCTTTTTCCCTTTGTAATTAGTAACTAACCCACAGCCTGATGCTTTGAGATAGTGTGACTATCTTACCTCTTTAACTTTCTTACCCTGTTTTATCCATTGATTACTATCCGTTTATGACTCTTGCTTGAACCAGCTACTACATGGTTGAAAAATTGTTATTTTCCAATTCTGTTTTTCCTGCATTAGTTGATTTTTTTTTAAATAAGGAAGAATCCTGTTTTTTTCACTATCATGAATTATTAATTTTTAACTTTCATATCGTACAGTCTTACGATAGAGTTGTTATGATTACAGTAAGGTATCTAAAACTCTTGGCATGTGCCTGGACCATAGTGCATGTTTGACAAGTGGCAGCTATTATTTAAAATGTTAGTCATTTTATTCTATGTGCAGATGCTAACATGAAATTTAATGTGGTAGTGGGGAAAAACTAAACCACCAATTCTTTTTGTCCCTGGGAGAAATCATGGGGTTCCGTGGGTCAGGTAGTGACCTGGCCCAAGAATTTCCAGCAGTCTTCTAGACCTGTGGTTAAGGCTTCCTTTCGAGGGAACGATACCTATAGATTGGCCAACTGATTCACAGATACTCATGCTTTAGTTCCTGCTACAGGTCTACAGGCCCAGAAACCTGACTATTCTCTACCTCTACGGAAGGCAGGGAAGACAAATTCTCTTAAATGGGACTCGGCTCCATCCTCTGAGAAGTCGTTATCTAACAAAGAAATGTCGGGGAAGAACAACTGGGAAGTGGAGGTGGCAGGAGTATATAGTGAGTTGCTTGCTCTTTTAGGGAGTTTGCTACCCTTGGCACCAAATTTACCCATTGGCAGCAAGTTGGCAAGGTCTTTAGGGAGCCACATTAGCTCTCAGTGAGTTCAAGTGCATTTACATATCTCAGAGACAGGACTTGGGCACAGCAACTAATATATCTTTCCAAGTACATAACTATTAATGGTACCAAGGTCTGAAGAACAATTTTAGCTTTAATTCATTGCTGGACTTGGCAAATAATCTTGGTAGCGCTAATAATGAAATACAAACCACTTCTTTCAAGCCTTTATATCCAGTTTTGTTCAGAAATATGGTATGTGAGTGTATGAAGATTAGGGTTGAGAGATAGAAATGACTTTATTGAAAAACTCCTTCCCAACCACTCTTTACCTAGCTCTGTCATACTCTGCCCAGGGAGGCTGATTCCTGTAAATATATCACATGGACTTCCTTCCCAAGTGGTTTCCAATTGGGTCTCACAATGGAGGCTCTAGCAGGAGCTCAAATGGTGGAGAGGAAAGAGGTCACTCATTCCCCAGGTCTCTGGCAGTAACTGGGTCTCCCCAGATTTCAATTCTTATAGGCTTCTTCTCCACAGCTCCTGCTCTCACAGAGAAGAGTTAATAGTCTCTCTCCTGGGCCTTCAACTCTAAGGGTGGTCTAGCTTCCTGCGATGACATCACCCATACCATTTTCCTATTGCTGCTAACTCCCTTGTAAGTAATATCTTCACAAAACTCTTTTCTTTGAACCATATGAGGTAGAGTCTATGTCCTGGCAAGCCCTTGCTACACCTGCTATCTGCCAGGTCCTGTACTGAATTATTACTCACTTACCTCTTTCAGTCATTTTGTGAAGTGGAATTATAACCATCATGCTTTAGCTGATAAATCGACCTTCATACAAAATGCCTGACATACTAAGCATCATATACCTCCTAATTATTAGAGTCAATTTTGAGGTAGCATTTCTCCAATATTGTACATGATGGTTCTATAACTTGCTTAGTGCCTTGCTCAAAGATAGTCCAGAAAGTTTTTAATTACACAGATGAACAGTTGCCTCAAGTATTTAAACCACTTGGCACAAACACCAAGAATGAATACAGAGGTCTTTGGAGTTCCTGGGTCCTGTTAGATTTTTGGTTCTCTCCAAATCATTTTACCTCAACTTCATAGGAAAGATCGCCATTTAAGTAAACACATTATATTAATGAACCTGACTGGCAGAAATGCAGAGAGGAATAATTTTACTGAAGCTAATAATTTGCAGCTGTCCTAGGAACTGCGGAGAGGCAAACATCTGATAGACTGAAGTGATTTTAAGCTTACCCATGGATTGCTCTAGTTGTGAGATACCCACCTCCATAGTCTTCTTTTAATACACTCTCTTTTTTCCATGCTCTTTTCTCTCTGTATCTTATGCCCACATTTCTGCCCTACCTCCTATCTTTCCTTCTACCTCTATGTGGACTTTTTCTTCTGCCCATTCTCAGAGAGTGTGCTGTTCTGTGGTGGTGTTGGGAGGCCCAAAGAGAGAAAACGGCCACGCCCCTATTTCTCCTCTTTAATACTTGCTTTCAACATACTTTCTTAATCATTTTCACCAGTTTCTCTTAGCCTTTTATCCTAACTGTAGTTCATCATGCATGTTTGTTACTTGCTTTTAAGTTAAGAAATGACACTTAAGAAAATTTATGTTGAAAAAATAGGCAGCAGACACAGGCAGGTAGGCTGCTGGGTGGTTTGCTGTGGTCTGAGTTCTGGGAAAACAATAGCACGGGGGCAAAGGGTGGTCCCTTCAAGTCACAGACTCTGAGCTGCCTCCCAGAGCAGGGTGTCCACAGTGCAAATTTATCCTAAGTGTGGTCACGTACACCCTAGTGCCTGTGAAAAATGCAGATTTCTGGGCTCTCTCAGATCTACTGAAGAGGAACTCTGGGCAGAAATCAGCATTTTAAACAAGTTCTCAGAGAAGATAATTATATACACCAAAGTACAAGAGCTATAAGCACTATGCATACAAATCTAGGCTTTTGAGTTACAGATTTTAATTTCAGCTCTGCATTTTACTAGTTCAACAATTTGAGAAAATCACTGAATTTTTCTAAGCTTACCTTCCTCACTGGGCAGTATACCTGTCTCATAGATATATTCTAAAAATTAATTCTTTGTCTGGAGTAATTTAACACTCAATAAATGGTTGTTTTTAATAAATAATTAAACTGATGATTCTTAGAAGAAAACACTGGCAATACACTCCTGGCATTAACTTAAGAGTTATCTTTGGGGACTCAACTCCAACAGCAAGGAAAACAAAAGCAAAAACAAACAAATGGGACTATAGCAAACAAAAAAGCAGCTGTACAGCAAAAGAAGCCACCACAAAAACAAAAGGCAACCAGTGGACCAGAAAGAGCTATTTGCACATCAATCACATTTCCAATATAAATTATATTTCCATTACGTATAGACATGTATATTAATAAAGAACTCATATAACTCAACAGCAAAACCAAAGCACCCTATCTAGAGATGGGCAAGAGTCCAGAATACATGCTTTTCCGAAGATGATATACAGATGGTCCACAGGAATATGAAAATATGTCCACCATCATTTACAAGAGAAATGCACATCAAACCCACAAATAAATATTACCTCGCACCTGTGCAAAAATGGCCTGTATCTGGAAACAACAAATGGTGAGGGGTGGGAGAAGGAACATTCACCATAGGCAGAAATGTAAACTAGTGCAGCCTCCAGGGAAAATGGTATAGAGATTCCTTAACAAACTAAAAATGGAAGTACTGTGTGATCCAGCATTGCCACTTCTAGGTGCTATCTGAATATGAAAACACAAATATGAAGAGATATATGCATGCCTATGTTCATGCAGCATTATTCCAACGGCCAAGACATGAGACAACTTAAATGCCTATTGACAGACAACTGGATGAAGAAATTGTGGTATATATACTCAATGGAATTCTACTCGGCTATTTAAAAGGCTGAAATTATGCCTTTTGTGACAATCTGGATGGATGTGAGATGATTTAGGTGAAATAAGTCAGAAAGTGAAAGACATTTACCGATGGTTTCACTCATTTGTGGATTATAGATAGTCAAATAAACACACTGGCAAAAAAAATGCTTAGACTGAAAAATATAGTGGCTATCAGGGCAGGGGAGAGGAGGGTGGAGGAAAGAACTGGGGTGATAGTGTAGCATGATTATAGAGGCCAAGCCTCTATAAAGATCAGTTGTATTTTTTTTACTTCTGGCTTTATTTCCAGGCACTTCACACCCTAATTATGAAGGAACATATAGGAATGGAGGTTATTGAAGTGGTTCGCTGTCAAGTCTGACCTTCCAAGTGTGCCGCCACTGCTCTCCAGTTCCCCTCTCCCAGAAACCGGGGACACTGGGGCTCACCACTTTGCTCAAGGTCTTATCTCCACTCCACTAAGACCCTCAACATTGCACACCCTGCTCTCTTCTTTCTTAGTTCAAATTTGCCTTTTCCCTTTTGTGTTATTTTTTGCTTTCAAGAAGCACTTGGCTCTTTTGCCCAATGCTCAGTTTTGACCACCCCTCTGGGCTTTCCCTTTGAGCTCTGCTTGGTGCATCTGCCCCCACAAGAAGGAGCCTTTACCCCTCTGGCTATGGGGCTGCTGTTGCCAGTGACTTGGAAGCCGCTCCTTCTTGCCTTTTCCTTAATTTCTGGCCTTATTTCAGATGTGATGTCACTAAGCTTATTACTTTCAAAGGAAACAGTTAACAGAAACTTATACAGAAACTAGGATTTGTGGGAGTGGTTACAGGGAATGTGAGAGTAGAGCCACTGCCCCTCCAGAACTCACTGCTCCCCTCTAGACCAAACTGATATCAGGCCACACAGGACTCTTCAATTATGTGAGCCAAGAGCTTGATATTTTCCTTCCAGAAAATGGAGTTTTTGTAAAATGATAAAAATATCCCTAGCTAATCCAGAGACATCCATTTATTCTTCTCTTAAGCCATCTACTGTTGTCTGTCATACACAGTTTTCACCTGTGAAACTATTTGACAGAAACTTTGGAAAGCCCAGAGAAGTCTTCACTGGTGTTAGTTTCCCCATGGAAACTGGCATTCATGGGGTCTGTCAATACTCCATAAATATTGTACCTTGGGGAAGCAAACAATCCATAAATACGTACTGAAAATTTGATAGCAACTCACTTTATGGACAACAAGATCCAACAAGATCATTTCAATTAACTTTCTGATGTAGAACATTTAATTTGAGCGTTATCTTTCTTTGGCATTCAGGAGGGAGCTATCATATTTTCAAGAAGAATAGGTGTTTGAGTTTGCTAATGTTTGAAATCCCATGGAAGCACTATAATTTTATACAGAGCAGGGAGTGGGCTGGCAGGCCCATTTGATCCCAGGATTGCATTTACCTAAGACATGGGTGACCAAGAAGGAATAGTCTCCAGTCAACTATTTAATAGTGGTTGACATACCATAACTTGTATTTGACATAAGGAAAAAAAAAAGATATGTAGGAAGACAAGTCAGGTTTAACTGAAAAGACAAAATTCTGTTTCGAACATATTGGGTTTGAGATGCATGTGGGTGACAAAGGCAAAGACAGCTAGAAAATCAGGAATAATGGGTCTGGAATTGAGAAGACAGATCACAAATGCCTATTTGACCATACATTATGATCAATGAGGGTGCTTTAAAAATCCATGATGTCCAGGCTGTATCTCAGACTAATTAAATCGGAATCTCTAGAAATGGAAATTAGGTGTCAATATTTTAAATTCCCTAGGTTAGTACAATGTTTAAAAAGAATTGAGAAACAATATCCAGTGTATTTGGCTAATATTTCCCTGTATTTCAACTACTGGAAAAGTATAGATATATGAAAATGAAAACAATTTGAGATTTAATTGTTGACTTAAGGTGTAGGTCTAATTTTTCCAAGAAGGTGTTTTTATTTGTGTGTCCTCTTTCCGCTTACTATCACTCTATAACATTTAGCAATTAAATGGAGATGCTCCATAAAAGGACAAACATGGACTTTTTCAGGTTGGTAGATCTGAGATCAGCCCTGCCTCCCCCACTTGTTAGTCTTATAACCCTGGCTGAGATGTTTAACTTCAATTGGTCTTCATTTTTCTTATTTGCAAAAAAGGCACTATTTGCAAAAAAGGCACTAGCCCTATTATCAGAAAGCTGTAGACAATGAACAATTCTAATAAAACACCAAACAGGGCCAGCTCCTTCATAGATGTCTCATAAGTTGATAATGACAGCTGAAATAAGGTCCACAGCTCACATGTAGAATGACAGACTGAAGTTAATTTCTGTTATTCTGCTGATAAGAGTCTTAAGCACATCTGGTTTGAGGTCTGCAGCCATCCCTGAGTGGATATATGTACTGCCCCTCAAGCTCCTGTCATTCACTGTCAGGGTTTTGTAATGTGTTCACCTTGGTTAATGTTGTGAGGAGAGCTGATCCTAAATGAGGCAGCTGGTGCAGAACAGAGCAGTGGTGATAAGGCATAAGCAAATAACAGTGTTTGTTTTTTGTTGTTTTTTTTTTGTTTGTTTTTTAACCAAGACCTGGATTAACATCCAAGTTTCACTTTCCCTCCCTCTCCATTTTGTATTTATAATGAATTTCCTTCTCTCAGTCCTTGTTAACTACTATTTCTAGAATACAGTCTTTCATGCCCCTCTTCTGCCCCTGCCACACATGTGCCCCACTCCTTAGCCTGATCCCCCAAAACTGGACTCTAGTTTGTAACCACCTAACTCTTTGCCTCACTCTGGTGGCATCATCTGGTTTGGAAGATATTTCATAAAACATTGACAGACATTAATCCATAGAAACCACTTAGGGAAATGGAATATGATACATTTACATGCCATTATCTGAAGTGTGAAATTTCTCTAGCCAATATTGCTTACATGTGATAATACCACAAGGCAACCATCTATTTAATCACTTGGCACATTTCAATGAAACTATGATCATATACAGAGTTGATAGCATTTATTTAGAAGAGAACATTATACATGAGGAAATATCCCTCCTCTGCCTGACATACACTATTCATTCCTATGAATCTTATTAACGGATTTGGAATGCACATTTCACTGAAAATGTGCCTCAAGTTTTTATCAAATCTTTAAGACACACTAGAGTTCAGCAACATTTTCACGAAAAGAAAATTATTACACATAGGCATGCGTGCATTTGTTTCTGATATAATCTGATAGACAAGCGAAATTAATTTTTTTTCACACATTAAAACAAAAAAGGTGAAGACACCAGAATTCAGCCTATTCTCATTTGAAGGAAAACCAGAAATGGACCGCACAGGACTTACCTAGCAGGAGGGAGGGGCAAGGTGATAGCAGTGGCTGTGGACTCGGCTACAGCACGTGCACTAAACACAAAGCCATCTTTGGCTGCTTTTCAGCACAGAGGCAGGGGTGCCGCAGAAAGATACCGGGAACTCCTTATATGGAAAGAAGCCAGGCTGGAGCAGCACGCTGAGCAGGCTGAATTAAATGCGCAGATTAAACAAACAGCTTGCTTTATGTACACCAGTGAAGTTCAAAGATTTCTGGCCTTCTGCTAATGGCAGGCCTGGTGGAGAAATAAGCAGCGACCTGGGCGACATGGGGCCCGGCAAGGTGGGGGGGCTGCACATGCCCTCTGCCTTGCTCCTCCCCAACCTTAGTTCCATTCCCTTTCTTTGTGTGGGGATTTCTCTACAGCGCCTATTCTTGTACAGAGCAGAGAAGGGTTTTTCTTCTGACTTATTTCGCTTAGCATTATTCCCTCCTGTTCTATCCATGTTGTCACAAAAGCAAGAGGTTGTTTTTGTTTTTTTTTTAAATACTGGATGGTCTCGCTTATATGGAACATAGAGAAACAAAGCAAAGGGTCAGACAAAAACAAACCAATAACAAAGCTTAGTGGTGATGGGGGAGAGTCACATGCTGCACTCTCCTGCCAAAGAGGTGGTGGACCCTGAGATCTGGGACTTAAAAAACATACTGATGCGTTCAGGGTCACAGTGGTGGCAGATTTCATCCCTATACCTCACAGGTCACAGCAAAGTTTTGGGGTTGCCTCATAGGAGAGAAGATGCAGGGCAATAGTAGCAGGCCTGTGGATCTGAGGTTCTTTGGGGTTGTGGCCAGGAGGAAAGGCCCTTGGATGGAGAAAAGTGCGGAGAGAATTTCCATCACATTCCTCCCCGGAATGTAAGAAGACAGACGAGGTCCCACTCTCACACATAGGCCTGCACATCCCTCCCCACTAATCTGGGCGAGGGCAGCACCCACCTTGGCCGGCCCCAGTCCTCACCTACTCTAACTGTGCTTCCCCACCAGAAGGCCTCTCGAGGGCCTCCCACTCTCCATAACAACGTCTATCTCTACCCTAACCTTCTTTCTTGTTTCATCAAATCTAAGTCCCAAACTCAAAGGAAGGGAGCTCTGTTTTTGGTCCTGACTGACACAAAGGGAAGGACACACATTTGACTTTGAGTTAGGGCCTGTGTTTGTTGTTCATATCAACAGGCAACAGACCTCTAGCTGGGTGCAAGCCCAGGTTGAAGGCCAGCACAGAGGTAAGCGAAGGCACAACTGACTTTTTAAGGAGGTTCATTAAACAATGAACAGCTTACTAGTACAAGCTGTGCTGCTGGCACACTCGGCAACAAGTTTCCGCAGGCCTGACCCATAGCTAGAGGACTGAGCAGATAATCTTGCTTCTAAACATTGCCCCCTTGACTACTAAGGAACTTGAACTGTCCACCATTCATATACATCTTTAAAAACCAAAACACTTATTTTTAAAATGGTATGTATAACATTCTAGAAAATACAAATGTGAAAGAAAACACAAGTTACAGTTCTACTCCTAATTAATCAGACATTTTCTGTATATCCTTCTCAAGGGCCATTTAGTGTACAATAGCTGAGACTGTCTCCTGATAAAACTGGATGCTATTAAAATCTACTTGGTTGCCATCAACTCTAATAACAAATCTCTGTGGAGCAGGCTTACGATATATAGAGGGTACATCTTTGCCCTAGAAATCATAAAGAACTCTAATATAAGGCTCAGATATGTTGGAGCCAGCCCAGCCACAGTTGAGTGTAAAATGTTTTCAATTTTGAGCTCTCAGGGCTTCCCCATCGGGCAGGTGTGAGTCAACCACTAGTAGAGCTCACTGCCCTTCCAGCACTGAGAGCTGCCTGCACCCTGGTTGAGTCCTCAGACCCCCCCTCTGTAGTTTCCCAAGTCAGCAGTGGCTGGTAGGGCTTTTCTCCTAAGGCAGTACTGGGCACTGACTCTTCACCCCTTCTTCCTCCTTTAAGCATCCTGTGATTATATTGGGCCCACCTGTATGACCAAGGCCATGCCCCTAATTTTAGCAAACAATTTCATCTGCAATCTTCACAAAGAAGGGAACCTATATCATGGGTTCCAGGGATTAGGCTGTTCTGCCAACCATGAACCAAATACAAACATACCCAGGTTTCAGCCCATTGTCTTCTCTTATATTCCTGCATGTGCCCCCTAATAGCACCCCACGACTTCCACAATTCTTGGAAGAGTCATTTTGATTCATCCTTCTCACCCTTTGATGTTCATACTCAAAGTATGATCCGTGGACCAACAGCATCAGCATTACCTGGGAGCTTGTTAGGAATGCAAATTCCCTAGTCTCTTGTGACACCTACAGAATTAGAATCTGCACTTTAACAAGATCCCCAGGTGATAGCTATGCACTGATTTAGAATATATCAAATAGTGAAAGCTTGTGTATTACTGCAAAAATCAGACAAAAACGCAAGGTGAATTTTTTTAAAAAGAAAAACTGAGTCTCAGAAAGGTTAAATAACATGTCAAAATCATTTACTGAGGGAGTGCCCAAACTGTCTTAGTACATCAGAATCACTTGGGCAGATTAGAAAACAAAGAAACCCCAATGTGTAGGCTGTATCCCAGGGCAAGAAATCAGATTACTGGAGGTGGGATGCCAATGGCAATTGCTCTAAAAACTCCCTAGATATTTCTAGTGCACTGTCTGTCTTGAAAGTCCAGGATTTAGGAGACTTTCAGTGATGAATTGTGGGGCGTGGGGGTGAACAACTGTCTCAATTTATGCAGACCTGTTCTAGTTAATAAACGCAGTCTCATATCCCAGGAATTCCCCTCAGTGTTGGACAAACTGAGACAGTTGACTAAACTGAGACAGTTTTCAGATACAATACTCAGACCACCTTAAGCTGCTGCAGAAAAAGGACTGAGTCTAGCTCTTCACCCACCCTCCGTTCGCCTGGGTTCCTGTGAGATGCACAGAGGGTATGGACTCGTCACTGTTGGAGGCATTTCCAGAATGTAGGAGACAGATTACCCCACGCCGCCTTAAAGCTGAGACACATGCTTCTATATATTCACCTGAGTAGTGGCAAGCCTGCAGCCTGGCAAGGCAGGGAGGCTGTGGTTGGGCAGCAAGGCCAGGAGACTGGCAGCAAGCCTCCCAGCCCAGAGCGAATCTCCTATGCTTTCTTTTCTCTAGGCTCTCTCTGCGTCCTCGCGCCATCTTACCTCTTCTGTAGTCATGCTGCTTGTCCTCTCATACCTGCAGTCCTTATGGTCCTGGCCTCTAGGCTCAAGTGTGCAGCTTACGCATGCGTGCACCCATGTGCCAGGTGTCCACAATCAGGCATGAGTGCCCCACACCCATGCTCCCAAGCTCCCTCTGTATTAACATGATCAAGGCCGCAGGTGATTGCCACAGAGGTTAATGGTGTAAAAAGCCTGATGAACTCATTTACCCCACAACCTGCATCTCACACAGTGTCTGCATGCTAATGATTCTTAAAAGCTCACTGACTCCTCCAGCATGGCAAGGAGGTATAGGGAAGGCACAGAGGTCAATGATCGAATCTTCCTTACACTCATCTTCTTGACTCCCTCCTTTCCAGCATTGTCTACTTAAGGAACCTATTTAGCATATCTGGTAATAAGAGCAAGGTCATCTATTAGTTGGTTTATACACATAGTTTTCTCTTTAATGAAAAGCAACCAGCCATACAAGTTTATGCAGCATCTCTAAAGTGAAAATACGAACAATTACATATTTTAGTCCTTGCTTTGAGGTGGGAAAATCTTCCTAATCCATCTATTTTTAAGATATGTTTTCAGACAAGGGAGGTCAGAAGATTGGCATTCACTCAAACAGCTGGATAAGACCTGCCTTCACTCTAGACCCTACACATCCCTCAACTTGAGCTGAGAGCAGTGCCTGTTCACAATAGCAAAGGTATGGAAACAACCCAGATGCCCAAAAATAGATGACTGGATCAAGAAGATGTGGTACATATACACAATGGAATACTATTCAGCATTAAAAAAAGACAAACACATGCGATTTGCAGCGACATGGATGGAATTAGAGGGGATCATACTCAGCGAAACAAGCCAGAAACAAAGAGAAAAATATTGGATGGTTTCACTTATAACAGGACTATAGGGAAACCAAATAGGAGAGAGACACTTGGGGGGGTAGGGAGAGGGGGAGTATAAGGGCACAAAATGGAGTAGAAAAGGACACAAGGGACCAAGGAGATGGATCACGGGTGAATTGGTGATGGGTTACCCAAGGGGAATACAAAATGTAAATGATATAAATAACAATAAAAATATATATTGTTTAAAAAAAAACAAAAAACTTGAGCTGAGAGCGAGACACACATCCCAGAGCTGCTAAAAAAAGTGCCTTCTCACTTGTTCACCCACTGCCTCCTTCCTCACACCAGAATCTAGTCCCATTTCTACTTTTGATCTCCTAAAAACTCTCATTTGGTCTAAAGTGACACCAAAGTGCTGTTTATAATGACAGGATTGCACTCAGCCAACACACAGGCCAAAAACAATAACATCTCAAGACTCTGAGCTTGCTCCAGAAACCAGAGGGAAATTGTTCAAGGAGAAAGAGGAAGGAGAGAAGAAAGGGGAATACAGAGGAAGGAGAGAAGAAAGGGGAATACAGAGGAAGGAGAGAAAGGCCTTACTTGCCACTGCTGGCTTGGGAAGCTACAGGGGTCTCAGCCAGGAGTGCAGTTCACCCCCAGGTGATGTCTGGTCCCAAGTGCAGATACACTAATAGGATAAGTGGCTTCATAGGCTCACTTTGCATTCACTGAGACATCTACTCTAAAACTAGCTCAACTAAAGCAAGTACCAGATGGAAAACACTTTGCCTCTTCGCTCCCTCAGGACTACTTAAAATATGAACAATGGTTTTGGGATATGATATGGTTCTCATATCAGCTACCGTAGGAGCAAAAAAATTACTTATCTGTAATATATACTGAAAAGAAATATTATGATTTTTTGGTAGTAAATACAAATTCATTTTTGGTTTACTAGGCACTAGAGAAAATCTTACTGTTCTGACTCTCATATTTTTACTCCTGCACTTTAGATGTTCATTATTCTGAATGATTGAAATGTCAATTTGAGTCTTCTTACTGTACAAAATAACGTATTTTTAACTCTTCTGAACTTGAGGTGAAGATGTTTATTAACCTTTAATCCGAAAAATATCCCCTTTATGGGCCTATCGTGGCTTTTTCTTAAAAATCTTATCTTTGTTACAGATATGATTGGGGGATATTTGTACTTTATAAATATGTATGTATGTATGTTGAACTCTTATCAAATTAGTTTCTAATGAGGACTGAATAAGTGTAGGAACATATTTTCTGACAATGTCAGCACCACATCGGTACAGAAAATATTTAAAACCAAAAGAAATATACAGTAATGTAAAAGACACACACACACACACAAAACAGCCAATCCCCCCCCCCCAAAACCAAAAGAAATAGCTATGAATATGTAGTGTTACAGATCTACATCCCATAGGCCTCGGAAATCAAAAGGGATTATGCAGTAGTCTCCTACCAGGAAAGAACTGAAGCAATTGAAATAAAAACATTTTGGGACATAATATGATTGAAGGCTGTTACAAAAGAAAAAACTTTCACATTGTGTATTTGAAAGGCAAATGTGGCCCTAGAACCTGGCTCTTGAGAAATAATTCTTATGCTTCTACCTTTAAGGTGCTGAAGTTTATGAATGCTTTCTGTGTGTAAAGCCAATAATTTCTAGTAAAGTGCCAACTAACTTATACCTTCACAAAGCTTATGTTCCAACAGTACCTTAGAATTCTCAAATAAAATGTACATTAGAAATGCTAAATTATTAGCATTTGTGTTATTACTGTTGAGATGATTTCTGAGTAGGAAAAAATGCTTAGTTTTCACACTTGGGCTGACTTAGGAAAAAGTAGCAGTTACTACAAAGGGACATATGATGTTTAAGTACTGGAGTAAATATTTGTTTTGATGGTCACTGTCCAAAACTAGCAACTGTACATATAATAATAGTGGACCTGATGAACGTTCCCATTTGGAATCATTACTTAGATCTTGCATCAAAGTATTAAGATGTATGCTGAGAAATTCTGGGGGTGAACTAAGATCTAGGCTGGGGAGAGTAAACAGGGGTGTGAAGATTTTGGATGGGAGTTGAAGGCATCTTGTCAGGTCATGGGATATGCATGCATGTAGAGAAAAGATGCTCACTCACACCCAGCCTGACCTGTTTAACCTGCTGAAATTTACCCTGTGGTACACCCATGTAGACAGGAGGCAAATTCCCAGTCCTTCTTTCAACAAAGCTTCACTGACATTGCACCTTTCTGTCATGGGGGATGGATAAAAGTAGATGCAAATATATCTATGACACGGTTTTCCTTCTCCAATAGCTTTCCTGCTGAATTAGAGATTCTAGGGGATCATTGGAGTGGAAATGTCCATAATCAGTCAGAAATGGAGAGCATGAAAGAAAAGTCTAAACTCAAGAAATACATTTGAGAGTCATTCAAATAAACGCGACAGAGGAGGCACTGGGCATAAATGATCTTCATTCACTACCTTGACATTCAGGTTAAGTATGAGAGGCAGAGAAGTGGGCAGGACGTTAGCATTTTGGCATATCATATTAGAGGATGAGGCTCATTCCTTATTCAGAATAATCAGGACAAGAAGAGCCTGGAAGTCTGAAATCAGTAGGTTGTCTTGAAGCCCAGTCTAGCCTTTATCCAGGCTTCAGACTCAGGCAGAACTGGATTAATGAGATTCACAGGTTTGCCTTGCCCACAGTCCCTTTTTTAAAATCTGGAAATATCTCTTGGTAAGTGGAAGTGAAGGAAAGAGCCAGTTCCCTGATAACCAACAAATGCCTGCTCTTCTTCAGCAACACTTTAATGACTCTAAGACTCAATTAGTAAAACTGATTAAACCAAGAGGGTAAAATACTGGAAAGCCCTACCTTTTGTTTAAATGTAGCCAATAATTTATTGCAAGATCCTATATAATCTTCAGATAAAAAATCTGCTAACTTGGGCTATGATGATGCTTTTAATAATTTTTCCCCTAAATCCTATGAGATTTAAATAGTTAATAGCTTTGAGAGCATAAATAATAAAGCTCTGAAGTGCAGAAAAATGATGAGCTGGGTTTTTCTAAAACTACAGAGTCCTAATTTATATTATAATATAATGACAAAAAGATTGATTTATTCATTAAGCATCTACTGATGTTGGATGCTTGAACAAGCTTTGGTTGCAATGTACAAGCTTTGAACAAGACTTAGGAACTACAAATTGGATGAATGAAATCATATATAAAACATAGTCCTTTTCCTGAAGCAATTCTCAGTCTTACAGGGGATGTAAATACATAAAAATAATTATAATTAAATGTGTTAAATGCTATTGTATCATATAAATCATTATGAACATATAAACAAATTCTCACTGAAAGATTTGAAATGTCTTCTAAGAAAATGTGATATTTGAGAAAAATCTTGATGCTTTAAGAAATTTTTGAGGTGGTGAAGGCAGGGCTGGGCATTTTAGAAAAAAGGCCAAGCCTACACACACAGATCATTGGCAACTAATTGAAGAAGAAGTAAGAAAATGTGGTATAGGACATAGAGTGAGCTGCAGAGAGGACTGGAGGAGAGAACTGAAAAGGGAAGTTAGAGAAGGCTAGAGTTAGGACAAGGCTGGCCTGTATTGCTGATGTGAGCCATAGGAAGCCGATGACTAAAAATGAATTACAGCAGAGAGAACCAGGAAAGAATCTGATATGTCTGGTGGGAGATGAGGTGAGCAGGAGAGAAGTGGGGTACATCATAGGTAGGGAGCAATGAATAGAAACAAGGTAATGTGATGCAAGGTTGTGCAGTGGATAAGGAGATGCCAGGAACTCAAAGAGAAATCAAGATTGGAATAAGGGAAGTCTTAAAAGTAGAGTTGCACACAGGACTTTCAGGCTGGGAATTGCGGAAGTGAATAATGCTTACAACAGACACTTCCACTAGCAGAGAGCCAGGCCTAGCTCACTTTATCACTACACTGAGCAATTCGTCTACAAAGGTTTGAAAGCAGACACCTGCTGGTTGCGTATGACGTACAGATAGATTTTGTTTGGTCGATAAGGTATTTTTAAAAATTCAAATAAGTTACCAACATTTTACAATGGAAACACAACATGAAACCAGATTTCAGGATTCTTTTGAAAAATGAGAAGGTCTGGCAGCTCTGAGCCATCTTTTCATGAGGCATTTAATGTGTGCAGGAGAAAAGTCTTTACCTTGGAGGGGTCATTTCCAGTCACTTCCACTCATCCCATTATCATCAGCTATTGTGCAATTTCAGTTGGCAAACCCTGCTGTAAGGAAATAGGAAAGGGAAACTCAAGCGTGAACTGCTGTCCCGATTTCACTAAGCTGTCCAGGTGGGTGCTACTTCCTCAGCGTTACTTTTACTAGGATAAGACACAATGGGTTTCCTTTGGCTCTGAGGTTTCATAAAGGGGTCCTAGACACTTCACAGATGCTCCAGGGATGGCATTTGGTAGTTAGGTCATTTGTGACTTTGGTCAAGAGTATTTTTAGAAGAACAATGGGGACATGGAACAGATGGGACGACTGAATACTGAGGGTATAGTGGTCATGAGTAGACCTGTCCTTTTGACTGATGTGGTGGCAAATGGAAGGATACAGTGGTGTGTACTGCCACTCCCTTGGATGACCACCCCTAACCAGGCAATCACCTCCTAACCAGGCTACCTCACCCCTCTACTCACCTCACAACACAACAGCCAGATGGATTCTCTCGATATGTCTGTCACAAGAGACATATATGTCATTTTCTCTATATGTCATTCCTTCCATGAGCTCCCCATAGCACAGAGTAATATCAATGCCCTGATTCACGGTGTCCCACAGGCCCTCAGGACCAGCTCCACTCCAGCCAGTCTTCCTTGTTCCTGTTCACTTTACACTGTGAACACTGCTACCCTGTACAGGATCTTCACAGAGTCTATTCCCTCTGCTTTGAGTACAGATATTCCACATGGCGCTTCTTCAGCGCCTTCAGACCCTGACTCAGGGTCACCTACAGCTAACTGCTCTTTTTTGAAAATTTATTTTACATTTAAATGACATTGGTTTACAACACTGTGTAAGATTCAGAGACACAAAATCACACTTTCTCAGATATATGTCGCCACACCACACTGGCCCAGAAGGGACCCATAGTCCTTCATCGTAGTCCACTGGGCTCCCTCCATATCCTGTTCTGTGCTTCTCTCTACCCTGCTCCCCCACAGCCCCCACCCCCCCAGCCTGGATCTACAGTCAGGATTCTAGGGTTTGGTACTGGTTTGGTTTTGTTTCTCTATATTCCACAAGGAGACACCTGGTATTTCGCTTTCCCCTTCTGACTTCACTTAACATTGTTCCCTCCATGTTGTTCCAAATGGTAAAGAGTTTCTCTCTCTCGCTCTTTTTTTTTTTTTTTTTTTTTTTTTTTTTTTTTTTTTTTTTTTTTTTTTTTTTGCTAAGTAGTATTTCGTTGTGTCTATATACCACATCTTCCTACTCCACTCGCCTGTCCATGGGCACTTAAATTGTCTCCATGCCTTGGCTATTGTAAATAGTGCTGCAATGAACATAGAAGTACAATTAGTGTTCTTGCATTCTTCAGGTAGATATCTAGGAGTGGGATTGCCGGATCATATGGCAGATCTATTTTTCATATTTTGAGAAACCTCTGTACTGTTATCTACAGGGGCTGGACCTGTCTGGCCTATTTAAAGGCGCACCCCCTAGTAGCCTTTGCTTACTTATTCCTATTTCCCTGCCAAGGCATTTACACACATCCATTTCTGACTTGTTTGTTTCTCTCATTAGGGTATTATCTGACTCCCCCACATTATAGGGTAGGATTTTTGTTTGTTTGCTTGTTTTATTCTCCACTAATACCTTTCTAGTGCTGGGAATAGTAGCTCCATGCAATAGGTTCTCAGTACCTACTAGTTGGATAGGGTTGAGATACAGGGAGATGTACGTATGTATGTGGACTGAGGTATAGAGGAAATGAGGTGCAGAATGTAGAGGACTTAATTGACAGTGTCTGACCCTGGGAGAGATGGAAGCACAATTGGGAGCATGGTGGAGAGGTGAATCTTGGACAGAAAAAGAATTCTCTCATTTCAAGTTGGTATTAAGGAAGCAATTCCCATTCACTAGTTCATTCATTCATTTGTCTACTGCACACTCACAATGTTTTGGCTACTAAACTAGGGATTAGGGGCAGAAAACAACCTCTCTATTTTCTCAATGAGGTAGGAGCAAGGCCAGTAGCTGAGAATGAGTGGAAAGGAGAGCTATAGGAAGCTAGGGGTGAGTAAAAAGGAGTCAGAACAGCTGCTCTGGGCACTGTAAATGGAAGGTGGTTAGGGCACGTGACAGGACTGCCAAGTAGTATGGTGAGCCCAGCTGAGGATGTCCTGCAGCCAATTGGCACAGGTTTCTAATTTTCTCCAGCAGCATTTGCAACCTGGGAGCAGAAGATGAGTAAAGCAGATGGTTGGGATAAATTGGTCCTGAGGACTGCTAGGAGGGACTGTTGTGGGAGGACCAGGGTGTGGGGATCTACACGTAAACCTACTTCCTATTCTGTCACCCCAATGCTGTTCACCTGATATAGAAGAATGACACCAATGACAGTTATAACCCTTTCCCCACTAGGAAACAGTACTGGCCTCATTAAGGGTATTCAGGATGAACTGTTCCATAAATGTTGAGCAATGTAAATGATATATACTCCTTGGGACTCTTCTCTCATGAATTATCCAAAAAGGGTACCCATCTGACATCCACACAACGAAGCTTTGAATGTTGATCCTTCGATATCTGACATTTCTGGCCCAGTCTGTGGCACTCCTTACTTACTTAGCTTCTGGAAAAGGCATCTGCAATCCTCTGAGGGAAGATGACTCTACTCCAATCCCAATTTCATTAAATAGAGTCCCTTATTTGAATTTACAAGGTCATGCTTCCACAAATGGAGGTGACTTTCTCACTTGTTTTCCTCTATTCAAGCCTCCATTGCCATAACTTTTGGACACTAATTAGGACCAGTCTGTACACTATTCTGGCCAAACCTATAGCTGGTTAGTCTCTTGATCCTATCCTCACCTCGTCTCAACACTCCACTTGGACTGGTTTACAAAATGCCATTCAACCTTAGTCAGGTTGGCTCACCCTACTGTTGGGCTGTCCTTCCTGGTACTTGATCCAGAAATCTTTTTGACTACTCCCCCAGGCGTATGGTGTGAGTCTACTATTCTCTGGGAAGGCTGTCTTTTGTAAATTTCTGAGTCAAAAATGAAAGAAAAGCATCGAATGCTTGCGGCTGTTGGCCACCCTTACTTCCTACCTAGAACTTGACATTCTCCCCCTTGGCTTCACTACCCTGAGAATGAACTTTTTCTTTGTTAATTAAAGACATTTTACTTCTCCAGTTGTCCTTTTGTGGCTTTCTAGATAATAGAACTGACTTATGTATAAATTTATTTATATGTAAAATTTAAACAATTTAGGATTTTTCTCTGTGAGTTTGAAAAATCAGGGAATGCAAAGATTTAGATAATTATCTTGGAAAATGAGCCACCTGGAATGGTTAGAAATATCTAGTCCAAAGCAATGAGTTGGAGAGTGTTTTCATGGGATGCCACGAACGGAGATCAAATCAAAAGATAAACACCAGGAGTCCTCCTCTTGCCTTTGTTCTCGTTAGTGAGAAGATTTACCTAACCCTCCCAGATCTGGCTAGAGTGGTCCACCTCTGCCCCTAGTAAACTACTGCACTGTTGTGGTGCTTCAGTTTCTTTTTGCTTTCCTTTCTTAATGACAAATACAATCTCCTGTGTTGGTGGTCTATTCTTCTATTCTAATGGAGAGGTCAATTTAGATAATGATAACCATTCAAATATTCTCCTTACCAAATCTCCAACCACCCTTCCCCACATGATTCTATTTTACACACCACAATCAAGTTCATATTCTTGAAGCGCTACTTTAATCCTTATCATCCTTTGCTTTAAAACCTCCACTATTCACTATTGTTAACCAGAACAGTAAATTCTCTGGTCCTGACACTTAAGGCCGTACATGTCAAGCCTCTGCTTTCATCACGCTTGCTAATGATCTATCACCCAACATGTTTCACATGGCCAAGCAAAGTCAGTTTGAGTAGACGATATAGGGTGTAAATATACCAGGAGGTGCTGTTTCTCAGAAGGTCACGGATACAACAATCTATCATACTTCTCTTTTACTCAAGTAGTATCATTATTGCTCTTTTCTATTTCCATGCTGTAAGTCTGAGTTTCTCAAATCTCTTTTCTCTTGGTCTAACAAATGGTATTATAGTGCTTAACCTTGAGAAGCTGACTCTTCAAGTAACATCTTTTTCAGTGAAAAGAATCTCAGAATTCTAGAATCTCTAGAATATAAATATGTTTCCACTTCCCTTGGAGACACAGAGATTCAGACACTATTGTGTTTTATAAAGAAGAATTCTGAATTTGAAAATATCCACCAGCATATCCATCTTAATCTCTGGTATACCATGAAGATTTGTGAGATTATAACCATTTATTTCTGATTTCTACTATTTTAAAACCTGTTCCTGCAAGTGTTACTTATAAAAATAGTTACTGAAGATGCCTGGACTTTGGAAAAGGTTGCTGTG
>PVIJ01017942.1:0-27834 GCA_004024925.1 Scalopus aquaticus | reverse complement strand
GGCAGCGGCGACACGAGTTCGACCCCCGGCCAGGGAGAATCCCACATGGCGCGGCAGACCTCTCCTGCCTTGCCCGCTGCTCCCCTCAGCAGTGTATTTCTGATCTGCCTGTTCTGCTCCCCCCTCTGTCTCTGGTGAACCCTCTCGCCGTCCCATACCTCTGGACTGTACCCCAGCTTGTATGCATAAATAAATAAATCTTTAAAAAAAAAAATTAGAAGATGTGATTTATTTCTATCCTAGGACTTTATACTATATCAACTTACTGACACATGTGAGGTCAGCTTACCTGCCCCAGTTCTGACTTGTTCCTCACACACCCAATGCTCTGGCTCTCTCTTCCCATTTGTGCTTGGCTCTCACAGAAATGACTCACAGAAATGACTGGTACTTTAATAAAATATCCAAGTTGTCCTTTTGTTTCTCCTTTAATTCATTTTTTACCCATTAATTATTGAAGATCTACTAGGTGTTAAGCAATGCACTTGGTTGTGTAAACATTTTATCCCTATGTTTATGAAGTTTGTATTCTGAAGACATCGGATAAGAAAAGTCCAAGTAAATATATCATTTTAAATTTAATTGTTAGATCAAATATATCAGATGATAGCTCAATTAATATCTTCAGAGCAAATTATTCTATCTTCATGTAATTTGAATATTAGAAAGTTTTGCCTTTCCTTGAATCACAAATGTCTACTGCTTTAATAGCCTACTGACCTTAAATTTAACCTCCAGAGCAGATTGGGTATAGATATCCTTCATTCAAAAGACTTCCAGAGAGCTAAAAAATAAATAAATAAATTATAAGGTCCAGCATCATAGTTTATGAACACCTTTTTTTAAAATCAGTTTTGACTCCTGGAGGGTCTTAAAAATAAAGCAAAGCAGTACAAAGTATCTGCAACTTCATTTTTTCCTTTAGTTTAATTTTATTTAATTTATATCATTTAAATTATTATGTATCCCCCATAAGTTTCCCACCACCAATTCACCCGTGAACCATCACCATAGTCCCTTGTGCTCTTTCTCCTCTATCTTGGTCTCTCTTCCTCCCCCTCCCCTGAAGAATGTCTCTTATTTGTGGTTGCCTGCTAGTTTTTGTTTTTGATTTGTGTGCTATTTGCTTCTTATGATTTCTCATTTGGTTCTCTTATTTTCCTCCTATAAGTGACACCACTTGATATTTTTCTTTTTCCTTTTGGCTTATTCACTGAGCATGATCCCTTCTAACCCATCCGTGATGCATTAACCAAAAAAAATAGACAGCCCACTGACTGGGAGAAAATATTTGCACTCCATACAACAGACAAGGGGCTGATCACAAAAATCTACAAAGAACTCACACGACTCAACAAAACAAAGCAAAAAATCCAGTCAAACAATGGGCAGAAGAACTTAAAAGACACTTCTCCAAAGAAGAAATGCAAATGGCAAACAGACATAAAAAATGTCCAATATCCTTCATAATCAGGAAAATGCAAATAAAAACCACAATGAGATACCACCTTACACTAACAAGAATGGCACACATTAAAAAAACAGAAAACAACAAATGTTGGTGAGGATGTGGAGAAAAAGAAACGCTCCTACACTGTTGGTGGGAATGCAAACTGGTCCAATTACTATTGAAAGCTATATGGCAGTTTCTCAAACAACTGAAAATGGAGCTTCCATATGACCCAGCAATTCCACTCCTAGGAATATACCCAAAGGACACAAAAACGGTAATCCAAAAGGACACATGCACACCTATGTTTATTGCAGCACTATTTACAATAGCTAAAATATGGAAACAACCCAAATGCCCAAAAATTGATGACTGGATCAAGAAGATGTGGTACATGTGCACAATGGAATACTACTCAGCAATCAAAAATTATAAACTAATGAATACATTTTTTATTTTTATTTTTTAAAAATTTTACTTATGCATACAAGAGCTGAGGTGTAGACCAGAGATGTGAGGAGAGGCGGGTGAAAGAATTCACCAGAGACAGAGTGGGGAGGAGAATAGAAAGATTGACTGAAATACTCTGCTGAGGGGAGCAGCGGGCAAGATAAGAGAAGTCTGCTGCGCCATGTGGGTCAGGTCCATGGCTGGGAATCGAACTCATGATGTAGTGGTTGCTGATAGCTTCATAGTGCTGAGACTTAACCCCTTGCACCACTAGAGAGGCCCTGAACACATATTTTTTAACAAATAAAATATAACATCAAATTGTTTCCTGAGCTAAATCCAGTTCCAGTACATAAATGAATTACCATCTCTCATAAAGTATTTTGTCAGTTGTTTGCTGGATGACCAGTTGAGGGTCCCTGAAATGCTAAAAATATTCTACAAGTCTGAAAAACACGATATATTGAGTCATTTAACCTTTAAAATTCCTCCAAGTTTCAGAATTCCATGTTTCATTATTTTTATTTATGTAATAGAGGTACTTAGCAAACTAAATTCCAAGGAGACCACACATAGTAGAAAATTCCTTAGTCTTATAAACCAAGACAATAGCATGGAAGAGGAATATAAGTAACTGAATTATTTCATCAATTCATATAGCAAATCTTTCTTGAATCCTGCTTGTTTGCGTAGTTTCTCAGGACACAGAACATGAATAGACTTATACATAATAGCAAGAAAGGACAATTCTGAAGGAGTGAAAGATATTCATTAGCCAATATCCAAATACAAGGTATCAGGAGAGGTTGATATTTCTCTTAGTGTGAACAAGCTCTGGAGATTGCTTGGTCTCCATTTGCTCAAGAGATTTTGATAAATGTTGCTAATTGTTTTATGGCTCTTATCTGTTGGAGGTTGTCCAATGAGTCTGCATTAATGCATTAAGGATGATATCTCACCTTTTTCTTTAAAAGGACACTATAAATTGGAAAGATTAGACTGTATTTTTTTTACATTCCTGCTTAAGACTGATAACTAGTGAGGTAAGAACATAAACAAAGTAGTGTAATTTATTGCAAAAAAAAAAAAAGAATTAGAGTTTCTTGTAAAGATAACAACACTGTCTTCAGAATAAAACAAGTAGAGAAACTTTTCTTCTATGCAGATGAAATCTTTAACCACAGTATCCAATAGTTTCACAGTTTTTCTAATACAATATAAAGTCAGATAGATTTTCTTTCCCTTATAGCTTATAATGAAAACGTGCCTCTTGTGCACTATTATTTTCCCCTTGAAAAAATTTTTACTTATCCTATTTCTAACTTCTTAATACTAATCTTTACATTTTAGCCAGGGTAATAAAAAAACTGCCTATAAATTCAGAAGCTGTGTTTATCACTGGTACTTAGGTTCCCAACGCTATGTTAGTATCTGGACCAGGGATCGAACCCAGAGGTCCCGGATTCTAGCCACTCTTTTCTTATTAAATCATACTTGGCTCTGATGTGAGTATAAGATGTTGGGCAGATGTTATCAAATATGCTTCAATGAGAGGGGGAATCATAAAGCTCTTAAGTCATTTATCCTTCTAAATGTCAAGTAACTAAATTGATATTCCCATCTGCTTAAAGCCTTACTGGGGAGAAAGGAAAATGAGGAATGGAAATTCTAATTTTCTTTCAAAATGACTTCAGTGTGTTATCATGCCAGGGACATCTATTTTTGATGTTTCAAGTTTAGAAAAGAGGATAGCTTCAGTGGCTCTTTTAAATTTATTTCTTTGAAATGCCAAATAATTATGTGCATTCTCTACACTCATGATTGAAAGCAACAGGGATATTCTTTAAAGGAAAAAGTGATAAAATGTTAGGTTAAAAATGGCCACTGGTCTGCCATTGTTGTGAGTTCTTTACATATTTGCCTTCCTTTCTTTTGCATTATCACAGCTGACAGCCCTCTCCCTGTCTTTGCTGTCCCCACCAGCATGACCTCAATTTTTATCCTTGTGTGTGAGTTCTGCTTCCCCAAATTTTTGAAACAAATGGTTCAGAAATGTAAATGTGTCCTGCATTTTATGTCTATATATTTACATATTGCATCTTTTGTAAATAAGTAAATGTTTACATATTACTACTAGTTACAAATTATATATTACATGTTTATAACATTTAAAAGATAGAAAACCAAGTCACTGAGACCATTATTGCTCACCTCTAAGAGTGCGCTTATAGCCATATGTATTAAGTAATTGCTATGGACCAAACACTACTCTAAATGATTAAACTGTGTATTAACTCTTTCAGCTCTATCACACTATGAGGAAACTCATCCTCAATCCCATTTCACAGATGAGGAAAATGAGAGTGGTTAAGAAAGCTCTCCAAGGCAGTAGAATCCCTCAGTGGCAGAACAGGAACTGGAATTCAGGTCTTCTGATTTTTATTTTTTGTTTAGTTTTGCTTTTTTTTTTTTTTTTTTTTTGCTTCTATAACAAATTACTACAATGGAGTGGATTAAACAATACAAATAAATCATTTGGAGATTCAAAATCTGAAATGCATTTCACTGGGTTAGTATCAAGATGTGTCAGACTGTTCATTCTCTAATGTTCATTCTCAAAATGAGAATACATATCCTTGCCCTTTCCAGCTTCTCAAAGCTGCTTGTTTTCTTTGATCAGCTAATTAAAACTTTAATTCTATCCTCAACATCAATATGCCTTTGTTATGCAAGATAACATGGTCCTAGGTTCCAGAGATTAGGGTGTGGACATCCTTGGGTGTGCCATTATTCTGACTACCATAATACTTGGGTTTATGGTCCCCTCAAAATTTATTCGTTGAAACCTAATGCTCAATGTGAAGGATTTGGAAGTGGGCCCTTTAGGGGATGATAATGCCATGAGGACAGAACCCTCGTGGATGGAGACTCCAGCGCGTGCCCCTGCTCCGTCGGTCATGGGAAGACACATCTGTCTGTGAACCAGGAAACTGACCCTCCTCAGACACAGGATGTGCTGGTCCCTTGATCTTCATCTTTCCTAACTCCACAACTGTGACAAATAAATGTTTGTCACAATAAAGAAGCCACCTAGTCTATGACACTATGTTATTGCAACCCAAGTGGACAATGACACACAGCATTCACTTTTATGCCAACCACACTGCTAGAGATCACCTTCCTAATGTTAATTACCTTTTATAGACCAGGTGAGGTTTCACCGCAGAGTTTTACACCCAGTCGTCACTGAAAGCAGGCAACCTTCTCTCATATTAACAATGAGAAATGGGCTCAGACATTTAAGTCCCCTCATGCATAATACATGGGAAATGAGAGGTGAGGGTTGGATATATATCCACTCCAAGCCTCTTATCCTTTGGTGTACTGTGAAATTTGACTAACTTGCCTATTCTTATATTAGGATTTTTAATTAATAAAGTTATTGGAGAGTTGCTCACTTCTACCCCTCCTTAAAAATAAATTATTTTCTGTCTTTCTAAAATGCAAGTGTTTATCCCTTGCTTTGTAACTCACCAAAATTGATAGTATAATGCAATATCTAGCATATTAGGAGGTCTTAGATAGGACTGAATTTTCTCTGCTAATGCAGGAATCTACCTGAGGTCAGTACCATTGTCAAGGTACAGTAATGTGAAAATAACTCTGAAGGCTCAAATACATTATGCCACATCTGTCCTCATGCGTCTTTTGCATGTTTATGTTGCCTCATCTGTAAAATGGGTATGATGATATCAACCTTGAAAGATTGCAACACTGACGGATGATTCATTTAAAGGAAACTGATGAAGAGTTGAGTCAGTAAATGGTACCAATTTGTGTAATTTTAAAAATATCTATCTGTGTTTTGGCTTCTTATGATTAAACTTGTCTTCTAATAGTGCAATAATAAAAATCCAAAAGTTTGGAAAGGTTGAACTGAGGTTTGATTAAATTCTTAATAAATAATTACTATTCAGAAGATTCTAGGGAAGGGTTCAGGAAAACCACGAGAGAGACCATCTTGTTCAAGGATTTGTGAGAATGATAGAGACCAATATTTCATGAGAATGGTGGACCAGTGCTGTCTAGACTTCTGTTTCAAGTTTGAAATTTGAAGTCCAAACCCTCAGAATTATGGTACCTTGCAAGCCATTCATTCCCCACTAAAGTCTAACAGTCCTTCGATCTCTCTCTTCAGGTATAGAAACATCACATTGTACTGACACGACCATTTACCAAAACAACTCTTTTCCATAATCTCTTTGCTTACAGAGCAATCTTTCAGAAATGAATACCTTTGGGTACTGAAATCTATCTGTAGGGTTGATATTAAGACGTGTGTGTGTGTGTGTGTGTGTGTGTGTGTGTGTGTGCGCACGCGCACGCGCATTCAAATGTATCTTCTTCCATGAAAATAGATACAAATATACCTCTTTTTAAAATTTTGTCTTATGAAATAACAGAGGTATTATGATTAGTCTAACCAGCCTACCTTGTTTCAAAAGTATGTATGTGTGTCTTTCCCTATATGCAATAGATAACTATCAAATATTTATTAAATCTACATGTTTTTGTTTCCCTCTTTTTCTGTTTACTCATGTAGTTTTCTTTCATACAGATTTCTTGGTTGTGCATTGTCTATTCATGTGCTGAAATGGACAGAAGTCCTCAATAGAGATTAATATATTTGACCCAAGGGTGAGGTTGTTTGCTTTTTTCAACCATTTTTGTGTGTTTGTTTTTATATTGATAGGTCTTATTAAAAAAACAACTGAATATAACATATTAGATTTAGAAAATTGAAGTATTTTCCAGAAACTTTCCCTATTGACCTTCATACCTTCCCATAAGCTTCTTTCTCAGCCTGAGGCTTCTGTATCTAAATCTCTTTACCCTTGAAAACAGTTTGTGACAAGACCTTCAAGAACCTTTCTCTGATTGCCCCAAGGAATTGAGACATAGCTCTGAGAGCCTCCTGTGTTTGACTGGATCAGCACATTTTCTACTCACTAATGTAATTGTGGATAGCTTTTTCTATTTTCTCTACTAGATTATAAGCACCCTCATTGGGGAGGAAATCTGTCATCTTCATTCCACTTCTATGTTTCCAATGCATAACAATATGTAGAGAAATACCAGCACTTCTTTTTAGTAGAATGACTGAGAGACTGAACCCCTTCTTCTTTCCCCTTTTCCTTGGCTAATGTATGTGTCTGATTTTTTAATAGGTATAATGTAGTGTATCACTTTGAGTAACACAGTGCTGGTTGGAAGGATGATACTTCAGATAATTTTAACCTGTGAAAAAAATGTCACATTGTAAAAGAAGAGAGAGGTGCAAGAGTGGCAGTATTGGCATCAGCTTGCTGATGGAGAGAGGTAACCTAGGTTTCCTCCTGTTTGCTCTCTTTATATGAAATCATGCAACTCCTATCTGCAACATCCTTCTCTCATTCAAGATTTGTAGTAAGGAAACAACTTAGCAGGTGTCAGAGAAGTGCCAAAATTAGTCATTGATTTACAATCAGGAGGGCCAATTCCCCATGCTAATGGATTTTCCAATTTTTCAGGACCTCTTAAGGTTCACCTTCTTGTCACACAGCATAACATTGCAGTTGCTAACTTTGAAGTAAGGAATGCTCCCCCACTGTGACCCAGCCTGTCAGTCCTTACATCACCAGGTTTTAGTTTGTAGGATATTTGTTCCTTTCACTCAAATGAGTGTTACTGGATTTAAGGGTTAATTGATTCACCTTGGTGTTTTCTCCAGATAAGCTGTGAAGATATTCTCGTGTGAGTAGCTGAGGTTTCATTTATGTGGGAAAACATGAGCCCATTCTACCAAATTGCAGAAGTGCAATGTAATATAGAATAATAATTATTTATTGATTATGGAAATAGCCAAGGAACTTGAGAAGATATCTGATCCTACTTCAGGTGAAGTAGCTCAGTGGACTAGGTCTCCAACCAGAATTGGCTGAGCAAGGCTCAAGACTAATACCCTTACCATTTTACTAGAAGCACATTCTATCTTCTTTTCCTCCTTACCTACCATAAGCTGGTACTAGAGATTTATATGATTGGTTGGTGAACAGTCAGAATATTTAATGATTAGGACAGTTCATTAAAAAGTCATCTTGGGTCTTTCACTCTTTTCTATTTGCAGAAGCAATTTCTTTCCCTCTTTCCCATTTGGCACAAGTCAAACAGCCACAACATAGCTGGACTGGCTTTTTGAAGTCGCTGCATCAACAAAAAAGTCACCTCCAAGCAAATCAGCAACTTCAAAGAAAGACGGATCTCAAGGTTTATGACATTGTTAAAACTCCCAGTTCCCAGAAGATAAGGCTCAAAATAGGGTAGATTTAACAACACTCCTTGTTTTTCTCAATGCATAGACAACATCAGATAGATACATTAACTGGACATCTTTCTGCCTGTGCTTTCTCTGTAAAAATCTTTGAAAAAATGAAATGTTTTCCTGGCACACTGTACAAAATTCTCATTGTGAGGATTAGAACTTATTCAGCTTTTCCAGAGCTTTCTGAAGGCTATTCCTGACCTTGAGTCCTTAGTCTTGATTCTTCAATGGATTTACTTGCACTTTGCTCAGTTTATTTATGTCAACAGTGTTTAGGAAATTAGCAGAGTTTTAGAAATTATGTTCCAGGAAGGAGACAAAGGTCAAATGTATATCCTCATTACTAACCATGATATCACACATTCGATATTAGAAGTTAGTAGGATTGAAGTATTATGATGATTGAACTTTGTCCAAAAATTTCCTGAAAATGTGTGTATGTGGATGTGTGTGTAAAGACAGAAAGATACACACATACATATATATAGAGAGAATGTCAGCAATTATAAGCATACAGTAGATGGACAATCTATGAATACATATTTTGCTATGCATTCAACTTTCATGTGTTTTAGAAATGTTTAAAACTAAACAACTTGAAAAAATACAAATGAGCTATTGGTATGTGAGCATAAGGCTAGACCCAGCATGGCATAATTCTTTATCATTTATTTATTATTTACTATAGGCACTCAATAAAACTGGAAAAGAGAAAAGGAAAAACTCCAGTGTGGTTAGGTGAGAATAATAGAGATTTGAATGAGTGCCTTCTCAACTGTAACTTGTTCCCTTGGATCAATTCACAGATTTTGAAGAGCTATTTTACCTAACTTATCCAGATCAGTTTTTTTTTTAACTTAGCAATCATTTTGATGTATTGAATGTAATATTTTCATTGCTCATCCTGTCTTAAAGGGTGAAATATTTGTCTGTTTTTATTAAGTTACAAAATTGCAGCCAAATGTAGCCATTTCATTTATTTCACTTTGGGCATTGGTGTGCAAAGAAACAAGGTTGATGGGGAAGACAAGAGCATCTGATGGGCATTTGTTTTCTCTGGGGAGGATGATCATCTGGCACACCTGGAAATTTTACTGTCCATGCCTCCTGAGAAACAAATTTATGGAAATTCACAGAAGGCAAATGACTATAATAAATTAATGAAATCCATAAAGTTCAGTTAGATTTGAAAATGGAGCCTGGTGATTTACCAATCACTACAAAGGTGTGAGCACTATAAAAATTAAAAGGGTCCTATGTGCCAGTGAGGAATAGATTCCTATCCATGAAATGAAAGTATAGTCTCTCTCTCTTTCCCTCCTTCTCTCCTTCCTTCCCTCCTTCCCTCCCTCCCTCTCTTCTCCTCTTCCTCCTTCCCTCCCTCCCTCCCTCCCTCACTCTTATATCTCCTTCTCCAAAAACCAATCTCCTGTTGACATTCTCACCTCAAGTCTTAACACTTTTTCTGGGGGTAAATGGAAGAAAACAGGTATTTTTTGTTCTATATTGCGGGGAAAAGAAACCTGATCTTTTCAATTTGTCAGTGGTACTATGCAGATTGAGAACTGATCATAAAAAGGTGCCATTTAAAATGGGGCCACCGCAAGTTTTGTAAGAGACAAGAATACTAGTTAATGATTATAAATAAAAATAAGACCTTTGAATATAATTATTGCTCCAAAATTTGACCTTTTAAAATGGACTTTCACAATTTGAGTGGCCTAGAATTTGAATGATTCCTAGAAATAGGAAATCATTCTGGATTTTTCATCTTGGAGTGGAATTATTGAACTGGGTTATACAATAAACTTGGGACAAGAGAAATAGAAGTAGAAGTGGCATTCCCTTAATGACTCTAAAAGAGAACTAATGTTGTATTAACTTGGTTGGTTTCTATCCCCAGAATAGTGACCCTTCAGTTCTGTCTAGGCTTATTCTTCTGTTGCCCCCAGCTGTGACACCCTTTGACTTGTACAAATGTAGGTGTCTCAGCTCTAAACAGGCAGGTGCCTATTCAGGCAGGCAGTCCTAGACACATTGATTAAAGTGCCTGACATCTATTAATAGAATTGCAGATGAGGACAGAAGTGTTTTAACTCAATTATGTTTTAAGAACTAAGGAAGTGGTTTGTATTGATTCTCCCAACTGGCACTTTAGGCTTTAGTAAAGGAAAAAAAATATATACCTTTTTCTCCACTTTTGGTGTCTTTCATGATTACTGCTGATTGAATGAATGCCTACTATGTGTCAGGCACTTCACAGTCATTCTAGTCTTGGCAGACAATATTTTAGTAATAATACGGGCAATACAGGCAATATTTTAGCAATAATACATGTTTTCCCCATCTCACAAGTAGGAAAAAGGGCAGACACGATCAATTAATATCCTTAGTTCTTCAAGACAGCAAATTGTGAGGTTTATATAAGAGTAAGTCCCAACCTAAGATACCTGACTACTTGGAGGCTGTCCTAAGACAGTGGGAACTTCCAACTCTAGTCTCACTGTGTTGTTTCCCTGTGACACAGGGGTTGGTAGTTATGAGCACTTCACAGGTGAGATGACATTGTTGCTCCGAAATGTAATAATCATGATAAGAAGGAACAAATAAATATTGTGAATGATACTTGCATTAGAGCATAAAAGCTAAGGCTTTACAATAATATTTTTGGAATTTTTTATCTTGCCTTGAATGGTTGTCACAGAATTCAATTAAAAGTAACTCAATTTATGAAATCCCAGCATTTTAGAACTAAAGCGACATTGGGGAGACTCGAGTAGAGCATGGTGATTCTTTTTTAAAGTAAACCCACTAACTTAATAGGATTTGTACTTTTATCTATCACTTCTATGGACTAGGGTTTATTATACTCCAAATTTTACACATGAAAAAAAAAAAACTGAGGTAAAGAGTGATTAAGCAACTTCCAAAAGAAGACAACATAATACCAACAATTTCTACTTTCAATTGCAATTAAGAGCTAATAGTAATGATGATCGGCATTGAAAATAGCAGCATTTTGAGGTATGAGGTCAGTGTCTTAAATACATAATCTCATTTAATCATTTGTCAGACTTGGGAAGTACATTCCACAATAATCTCTATTTCCATAATAGAAAAGCAAAATAGGTGAAAAGCAGACCACTGCTAAGGGCTAGACCTATATCTGAAAAACAGATTTATTGCTCTCCAAAATTCATGCTCCAAGTTACTAATCGCTCTTGTATTGGAAATATGTTAAAATTCATCATATTTTAAATTACAATTTCTACTCTTCTATTAAAAAGCATTCTCAGGTTTTTCTTTGGGGGTTTCAACATAGATAATCCTTGCTCCGAATTTCTTCTAAATCACAAATGGAAGAGACAGGTTGCAAACAATCTAAAAGACCAAAATTTGTGATATTTAATGTATGTCAACTTTTCATATATAGTCTGTGACCTGGACAATTATCACCATAAGGTGGATATTTTAGTATTAAATTGATCTAAATCTTTTAATTCTGATTTTTATTCTCCCTGCAGAATCCTCTATTGTGACTGAAGAGACACAATTCAGATTTCGCACAGATGCAGGTACTGCTATCTCACTGCATGCTTCAGCCACAGAAATGTTATTACATAACCAGATTGTTGTTTTTCACCTCCTATTCCACTGGTTTTGTTGTATATCTCTAGTTCTTTGGTTCTTTTTCTCATGGACTAAATCCCTGGTATTCTGATAACTTGCCCATCTTAATGCTTTAGAATTAAGCGATGTCTTAATTCCCAAGTGATGTCTGTCCTCCTGGAACTTTGACCTTTGAGACTTTGCTGACCTCACTATGACCACAGGCAGCTAATGCCCAATTCTTGTCAAAATGCATTTTTTGTTTGACATCAGACGTTTCACTTTCTGACATCTATGGTTTTGTGAAAATTTCAGTGGTCACTTAAGCCTGGTCTTCATCCCCACCAATAGTATCCATGTGAACTTTGCCAGAATGTCTCGCTTGCTGTTGTTCATGTTTTATGTTTGATACATTTATGCTGATGACATTGGGTGAACCAAATTCATTTCACATATTTGCTCCTGCAACTAACCTGCAATATTAGATAAGTTTTCCAACATGTCTGTTTATAAACAATCTTTGTAAGGCATGTATCACACCAGTTTTATTCAGCCTTTTATTCCTTCAGCAAATACTAATTGAGCATCCTTTTCATGTGCTATAACATGAAGAGTGCAAAAATGGAATAATTCATCAATTTTTTTTTGGATTGCTAAGTTTTTGAAATCTCTCTTTTTAAAAAAAGGTTGATTTATTTATGCATACAGGAGCTGGGGTATAGGCCAGAGGTGTGTGGGGGTGGGTGAGAGGATTTACCAGAGACAGAGTGGGGAACAGAACAAACAGATTGACTGAAAATACACTGCTGAGGGAAGCAGCAGGTAAGACAGGAGAGGTCTGCTGTGCCGTGTGGGAAGCTCCCTGGCTGGGGATCAAACTCATGCTGCAGTGGCTATGGATAGCTTCATAGTGCTGAGACTTAATGCCTTGTGCCACCAGGGAGGCCCCTAGAATCTCTTTCTTTATTTAAAGAAGTCTCCTTTTTTTGTTTTTTTTTTTTAATAAGATCATACCGGTCCTCCATTTTTGAAATTAGATATGTCAGACACTCATTTTATTAACTTCATTGGCAGTTCAGAAACAAGAACATATCCAATTCCTGTACTCATACATGAAAGCCCATATATGAATTTTGGGGTCACTGAGGAGTTAGCAAACTTGCAGTAGAGGAAAGAGCTAGAAGGCTTTGATTCTGAGCATTTCATCCATTCATGCCTTAGCCCTAGATTTTGTATCTGAAACAGTGGTGCAGGCACCTTGCTCCAGAAAGTAAAGGATAACAGAGTTGGCCTCTCTATGGGAGTTCCACAGTTCTGTTGATGGAATCCAGTGTTCTGTGCTGAGATTTTGTTGGCACAGCTTTGTTGCCTAGTCTCAGCAGGATTTTCATCACCTCATAACTAGAAAATTAGTGTAATTGTGATTGTTCTCCATGGTTGTACTTACCAAGTTAGATATCATGCATCGCTATCATGCATCACCTAAGTTATCTTAATCTAGAAAACTGAAGTATTATAGCACACTAAAACCATTGTATCTAAAAATCTACATAAAGAATGTAATTTTTCACCTTTTCCTCTCAGCTTCTCTTTCATTAAAATTTTAAACTACACTTTTGTTTAGATTTAGATGATAAATATAAAATGGTCAATTTTGCCTTTGCTAATACCTCATTAAAAGAGTTAGGATATGATTTTACCCAGAGAAGGGGAAATATATATATTTTTAAATGCAGAGAGGAAGTATTATTTTCTTAGGTTGAAGAAGATGGACAACTCAGTGAAACCACTAAAAACCTTAAGATTTTTCTAACCCTTGCTACTCAAAGTGTGGTCCGTGGAACAGCAATACTGCCATCAACCAGGATGTATTTCAAACCTTGTGCCATCTCTCATGCTCAGACCGTGAACTGGAATTTGCATATTAGAAACGTTGGTGATTTTTGTTTCTTAAAAATGTAAAATGCACAGCCTTAAGTTTGAGTTAAACCAATTGAATTCTCTGTTAGGAAAATATCTCCAAGTTAATTTATTTCCATCTTATATTTGATCATTAAGTCTCCTATAGTGGTCCATGCTTTATGCAATTACCTCAATTATTATAATTACAATTACAATTATGATTACAAAATAAGCCTGAAAATCTATTCCAATACCACACTTTTAGAGAAGAAGAAAACCAAGGTCAAGAGGAGATAAATGGCCAGCCCATGGCTGCATATTCATTAGTGGTTGATCCCTGTCTCTGGGTTCAGTGATTTTTTTCCCTGTATCTTTGTGCTCACTCTTGAGGAATCTATAGCTTACACTGATGATTACAACATTTTTCCCTATTATGAGCCCAAAGCTTTCTCTCTAGAACCTCTTCAGTCCCTTGATCTCTAAAAATGTAGAGACATAAAGAATGAGATTAATCACTCTTGGAGAAGACCACTATTACTTACTTTACTTAGAGTTTCTGATAGGTATTCTCCAGGGTGAGGATTTCCCTAACTCCTACAACTGTCTTCATACATTGTCAATCTCTGAGTCATCCTCACCATCCTTGGCAGTTTTCTGGGTATATTCCAGTTTATTTTATCAAGTAGTAGCTCCAACTGTACATGATATTTCTGTTGTACTCTCACCAGTTCAGAATCTGTCTCATTAGTTCTCATGAGCAGTGAAACATCTGAGCCTGAAGTGACTCATAAAGTCTTGGAAGGAATCTTGGCATGTTGGAGGCTGCTTGGTAAACATGGCGTTCAGAGAACCATATCTGAAGGCGGATCGTGAACGCAGTCCTGTAAAATACCAGCTGCCTGAGGCACATCAGAAATCCTTTGTTAACAACTTGCAGACTTTAGGGAAGTCATTTAAACCCTTTGGGCTTGTGTTTGAACATGTGTAAAATAAGCAATATGACTTAAGTGATCACTGAGGGGTTAGCACACTTGCATTAGTGGAAAGAACAAGAAGCTTTGATTCTGAGCCTCTGACCCACCCATGCCTTAATTCTAGTATACACAAGTGTGATTTTGGAACAATCGTGCTTGTATCTGGCCTCTGCTCCTTCATCTTTTAAACAGACTTCTAAATAGGGAAAGCTGAAGAGAAGGAATGTATTGAAATGCATGGTTCCTTAGATTATATCTCATCCAGCACACAGAATAGTCCCTCTTCTCACTAATGTTATTCTGTGACCTATGCTTCCTACTCAGTTATATATTTTGAAAGTCAGAGTGTTCACTCTCCTTTAGAATAATGGTGGCCCTGGTTTTTTGAGAGGACATCATTTCTTTCACAGGTATTCTGCTCTTTCTCCATTTAATTAGTCCTTGATTAGAACTGATGGCACTGTGTATTAAGCAGCCTTTCCCCAAGCTTGGAAAGAGATTCTCTTGAGCTGCTGTCATAAAAAGACAGCAACCAAGACTTCTCAACATGATCTCTTCTAGTAATGAGCTGTTTCTAACTTTATCCACATCACAGGCACCCCGCCCATTAGCTGGTTTTGAAGAGCGGGTTGGCATACCAAAGACCATTATGTGTGATTATTGATTTTTCTAAAAGCTGCATCTGGGGATTATCAGCCCAGCAAGAAGCCAGCAGGCAAGACTGGATGTCTTTCTTCAGTTGAACATCAGGATGACCTAGTAGGTGGCAGACACAGTCAGCTGAAAGATTGTGTTTTTGTATTTTTTAACAACTGAAAGCAACTTCCTCCCAACCATCTCAAATTAACTACAGCACAGGGAGATGGCCCATGAATTATTTACCAATAAGCACAGATTCCCCACTTGTCTTTTTATTTAACTGTCACATGTCATGCTCCTTCCTAGAAGAAGTCAGAAGGTGAGCAGTTTCTACAATTTTGTATAATAATGTCCTCCAGGAATCTTTTTCATTTTCCCATGAGAAAATTGGCCAGACAGCTCAAAAGTGGCCAACAAGTGGCCTGACCGACTTGAACTTACAAGATCTTTAACGAAGCAGTAATTTGATAACTAGTACAATTATGTTTCCTGGAGTGAGAAACAAATTTAAAAATCAAAAAAGGAAGCTCTGATGGAGATTGGTGCAGGATACACTTCCCAGTGCACAGATTCTAGGGTAATCATGATCATTTCAAAATGAAAACTGATATTAATTCAGTGGAGAATGAATTGGTGCCTCGGTCAAACCAAGTGCTAAGTGTGTTATTCCTCAATCTTCATGACCCTCACTTCAAAAACACTATTTATTGCTCTGCTAAAGATGATGGAACAATATCAAGGGGGAGAGCCAATATTTCAACAGGGTCAGTATTTTACAAAATACTTTAAAACAAGTGGTCAACTAATTATTGTTTTGCCTGGTCTATAATGCAGTCTTAATTATTTGAAACTTTTTCAAATGAACAAACAGACTGAGAGATAGTTGCCCTTGGATTGTAAGACAGTCAGATATCTCTGATGCAATAGATTTAATGTTATTTATTGAGAAACTCTTATTTATCACAAATTGTTCCAAGTATTTTACATATTTGATTCTACTGAACTTCGAAGTAATTATGCAACATATATATTATTATCACCATTTTACAGATAAAGAAACTGAACCTAAGCGTTGTTAATTATTTTGCTAATGCTTAAGGTTATCCAAAGATATATGGTAGAACCAAGATTCTAATTCAGGTTAGCTGAACTCAATATTTATAGCCTTTATCTTGTATCATGGTGTAGATTATGACAGACTCCTTGGCTTCACCCATAACTTAATCTTCTTGAAATTAATGACACTATCATTTTAGTGTTCTGCCACATACTCATTTTCTTAAGAATAAAATAAGAATAATATTAATATTTATTACATAGGGCTATCGTGAGGATTAAATGAAATAACATACCTAAAACACTCATAACAGAGCCTGGCAGAATTACAGAATGGGACTGTTGTTTGTGGCATTACTATTGCTACAGTAGTTATTTCTACTTTTCTCTAAGGCAACAGTGGCTATGATAAAATGCTCATTTTCTAAAATCCTTCCTTGATTCTGGAAAGAACTAGTTTTGCTATCCATGCTTCATCTGTGAGATCAAAACTCACTACATATAAAACAAAACTCATTACATTCCTGCGGACAAAGGCTAGGAATATGAATCCCTTTTTTCAACTTTCCTTCATGGTACTCCCCAGGTGCTCAAAGCAAAGGACTTCTCAAGGTGGCCTTGTTACCTGCTGCTTTCCTTTCCACAGCTCCTCAGTGTCCTGTTATCCCAGTGATACTGACAAGCCCTGACAGCCTGGTAGATTCCCCCCAGGAGTCTCTGTAGCCAGCCAGCTCTCCTCTCCCCATTAACAATCACAAGTGAGTGCTGTGAGTTGACTCTGCCCTGATGGTCACAACTCAGATGAGTCCTTGTCTTGCAGTCAGCCATTCCCTGGAGTCTTCAAACTGACACAGCACCTCCTTCTTGTCACAGCCTCATCAAGCCAAGGGCCCTAACTATTAAATTAGGGTTCTCTAGGCCTGCAGCAGAGATACATCTTATTTCCCCTGCCCACTCCAGGGCATTAACCTGCCTGTCACATTTATCTACATGTGATATTTTCACTTAAGTGTCAGGAAGATTCTATGTCAAACTGAGGGGGATGAGGATGAGTCTTTGAGGGTAGTAATAGTCCAGAGGGATTCTTGTTTACCTCGGGAGAAAGTTTTGCTCCTAAAATTTTGGAGTATCTTGTCTAAACTGGTAGTGGTTGATGTCACCTAAAACCTGATGCATAGTGATCTAGGTAACGTGAAATATCAAGTTATGTAGGTCTAATTTAAAAATCTACTTTGTTCAATAAGGAGAGTTGGAAAAACATTTTGTGACTTCCAAATGCATGCCATGCAATTACTTTTTCTTCCTGGGATTCACATGTAGAAAAGTTTAAGATATTAACATAGACCTACCCAGGTCTGTGTCTATGGTCTGTTTATTCATATTTATTATCTTCCTTAGTCTCCTTTCTTTCTTCCCTTTGTCCCTCCTTCTTTGTTTTCTTCCTTACTTCTTCCCTATAAGAAGCCCTGATATTTAACCAATCAACTTCAGTCCCTATTTGCTGTCAGTAGATGTGGTATAAAATAAAACAATATACTAGATAGCCAAAACAAAGCCCTCACTAAATTTGGAAGGAGTAATGTGGATCTTTTATTTCTTTTGATTTTAGGGCTATGATTACCATTTGTTTTCAACCTTTAACAGTCCTCTTAATAATGCTTAGTGAATCCATAAGTAATTATCAAGGACAATCTGTGTTTTGGTGAAGAGGGACAAAATAATTATAACACTAATCTAAGATGCCAATTGCTAGGTAATTATTCAGCCACCACCTGATAATTAACCTGTAATACCTATATGATCAACCATCTAACATTTCAATTAGAATCGGATGTAAGTTACTTAATGTCCTTAAAAGCAAAAGCAAAATACAAAAACCACCTATCCCAAAGAATCTTTACTAATATTTAATTGATTAATTATATTGAATTTGACTCACAGGACTTTAGGTCTTGTGATATCTCAGTTGATTTCAACAATTTAACACTTTTCTAACCTTGGGTCAGCAACACAGAAGTGGGATCCAATTCGCATTAAAAGAAATATGGGAGACTCTGACTATCTTTTACATCAGAGTGCTGAGCATTTCGCTCTTACAGAATGGTGGAAATCTGATTGTTCCAATGGTGGTCACTGGAACATTGACCACAAGTTTGTGTCATCCGGGCTAGGGTTTCCAGGAAGGTGGCGTCATTTGATAGTAGATAAAGACATTTGTCCAAGTTTCTAAAAGACAGCTTACTGTCATTCAACCAGACTAAGCTGAACTGGATTTGTTTGTCTAAATAAGTGATTTATGATGAAAGAACTAACCAAGCATCTTCTAGTTAAGCAACTCTTATGTTTATTTTTGTCTGCAGAGAGATAGAACCTCAAAAAGCAAATGGAAGAATTGCTTTTTGAAGAAATGTCAGGGTCCCTGAAGCTGCTCTCTGGCTAATTCAGTGGACTTATTTCCATTATAAGGGACTTCTTTGGAACAGTAGGCAGTGAGAAAGGGTAGCTGATAAACTGTAGCCCGAGGCAGTTTCATGGACCGTAGAAAAAATGGAGGCTCTGGGTTTGGTTTGCTGGAACTGAACACTAAGAAGGATGGGGCCAGTCATCTCCTAGCTAGTTCCTAACTATTGTCTTTGATCAAAGGGACAGGCGTTATTAAGGTCACAGAAGGTTCTAAGGAAAATGTTAACTTAAGGTTATTATCCAGGTAATTTTAGCTAATTTCCTTCTTGAATAGCATATATTAAAGCTATTTAATTTTATTTTTCTCTGACCCCAGTTTTTAAATAATGTCTAGCATGTTCAGCAGAAAAAGCAAAACAACATCAGTAACAAAATTTGTAAGCTTATAGTTAAGCATATCTGGATTCTAGATACAAAATCTTAGATCAAGAAAGGTGATTTTACACAATCTGTCTGAATCCCATTTTCGCAAGCATGAATTCTTGGTTCAAATTTCAGCTCTGATTCTTACCAAATGTGTGACCTCAAATAAGTAGTTTGACCTTGGAGTTGCCTCAATTATGAAATATAGGTAACAATAGTACCTATCACACCAGTTAGAATGAGGAGTAAATTAGCTGATGTGTAAAAAATTAATGTATGGGGGCTAGTGAGAAAAGAATCTCTCAGTAAAAGTGGTCAGTAAGTGTTAGCTGTTGTTATTATTGTTTTAAATTACTTTTTCTGTCCAAGTGGGAGCAATTCCTACCTCCCTGAATTGAAATATATCTGAAATATGGATCCAAGTATCTATAACAGAAAAGACCTTTCTCCATGACATGAACTATATTTACTGACAAGTAGTTGTATTTGTTCCTCTCCAGATAGGTACCTTTGTGTCCTCAGTCAAAGAAGTCAGTTCCCACAGAATCAGTATGATTCTAGTTTAGAGTCTATTTTGTGCATTTCTAGTTCTATTGTCCTTTCTTGAAATTTTTTTTTTTGCATATAAACTTGCTGGAAAAGGTCAGATGACATGATCTGGAGTCACCTTAAAATGAATAAAGTCATTTAATAGTAGGTTTGTATGTGTTTATATTTTAAGTTGAGGTCGGAGAAAGAGAAACGTTAAAGAAAGACTTTCAGTTCTTCCTCTGATTAGCAGTAACTCAAAGTATAGACCAAAACTTTCATTTGTCTCCAGGAAGTGTTGCTGATAAGCTGGCAAAGAAGATTGGACAGCAAAGCAGGGCACAAATGATCTATCCCTCTCTATTATAGTAAAAAAAAAAAAAAAAAACAAAAACAAAAACAAAACCCATGATATCTGCTCCAGTACTTAGGACTAGTTCTAAAAGAGGCAACAATATCTGTGACTACCAGGAGGCTACTCCAACTAAGTTCAGCTAGAAGAAAAAATATAATGTTTGAAAGAATCTTGAATAGGAACTTGAGTAAACTCAAGTGCAGAAGAGTGAGAGGATATAAATGGTTAGTAGTGGAAACAGCACTTTGAGAACATGGAAGCTATAATGGCATTTTTCTTTATTCTGTCTTGATTTTGGAGAACTTATTGTTATTTTTTAATGAAATGGGAAAGAAGGACATATACATATATTCCTTATGGACGTCCCACTGGGTTATACAGGTCCAAGTGGATTACATGAATGCCTTGAGTAACTCTTTACACAGAGTACCACTCTCAAGGAGTTTATTGTTATTAGAAATATTTTTATTAGAAAAATAATAATATTTTGTTATTTTTTATTACACATCACAAAATAATAGAGTCTTGTTATTTGTTATTTCAAAGAAATAAGAACAACTAAGGGTAATGAGTGCTAAGAGAATTATAATACAGCACAACAAGAGAACCAAAACTAGCTTAGCCAGACATAGCCTTTCTGAAATAATTCATTTAAATTGAGACTTGAGTAAGGAGAATATTTAAGACAACCTTAGTCTCATTGATCAGCTGGGATGAAATCCCTATGTACTTAATCATCACATAGGCATTATGGATGAGTACATGAATGTCATATAAGAGTCTATACACCTGTCTTTTAGAAGGTGAATTAATTCCATTTAATAAGCACAATTTTGGCAGGCAAAACTCTAAAACCGTGGCATCCTTGGAGAGCTAAAGGAACTAAAAGTGGGCCTTACTGATGTGCTAATTGTAAGATGCTAGAGTAAGAAGTGTCTGAAGTTTTTTTCCAACACTAAAATTCAACAGTTCCTTAATCAGGGCATAAAGTGTGATAATCATTTATGTATATTTATGCATCACTTCATAGGAAATAGCTCTATTTCTTTTACTTGAAATTTCTTAAAAATCTTTTCATCATTAGTACCTGATACAAATTGCTGCTAAATTTTAGGGACTGGCCAACAATTGTTCACTGAAAGAAGTGGGAACAATATAGTAGAATGATTCAATCTATCACTGTTGAATCAGGCTGCATGGGTTTGAATCCTGGCTCAGACATGTCATAAAGTTTCCAAACCTCAATTTCCTCGATCTCCATAAAGGAAACAAACATACAGTGAACAATAAGAGAATCCACGTGAAATTCTTAATCTATTGTGTAGCATTGAGTTAGCAATTATTAATAAATCCTCATACCAATTCAAAACTAGCTAACAGATGAGGGAAATTTAAATCATAAGCCATTTAAATTCAGCAAATTATCCAAAGACATGCAGTGCCAAAGCTGAGGCAAAGTTATGTCTTTTGAGTCCAATTATGTTACTTCTTCCTTGGATGACTAGCTCTACCTATCAGACTTATGCTGGCATCTGTAAGTTCAGTTAAAGCGTATCATCTCCAGGTGGTTCTTGCTGTATGGAACTGACCCTGGAGTGCTTTACTACATTGAATGGAAAGAAAACGAACCTATTTTCCTGTCTTGAAACATTAAACATCCTTAAGTTTTCAGTCTCAACATCAGGAGACAAAAAGATGCCTTGCTCTGCCGTGAAGTGTGAGCAAATTGTTCCTGGTAATAGCCAGAGTAGTAAAATTTGTGAATATCATGCATTATTCTAAAAGATGCAGATTCAAGATTATCCACCTAGTAATATCCCTCTCTCTTATTTGCTTCTAGATATACTTTCTTGAGCAGTTGCAAAAAGGTGGTGTTTAAGTTAATTTGGGAAATTGCAAATGAGTGCCACACACAGGCCCGCTATTAAGTTTGTCTGACGGAGGAAAAAAAAAGTTGAGCACAGCTGTTTTTTTTTTTTTTAATTATATATAATTTACACCATTGTTCATTTTTGTACAATGTTTGCTTTTTTCCCTCAGGTGTAGTCCCCCTATAGTTTCCACCCCCAATTCACCCATTCACCATCACCCCAGTCCCCCGTGAACACAGCTGTTTTTATTTTTTATTTTTTATTTTTTTATCGCTTTTCTTTTTTTTAATATAATATTTATTTTTGTTATTCATATCTTTTACATTATTATGTATTCCCCATAAGTTACCATCACCTGTTCACCCATGGAGCCATCACCATAGTCCTCCGTGCTCCCCTCCTCCCCCCCTTTTGAGCCCTCCCCCTCCCCTCCTTCCCTGCTGAATGTTGCTTTCTTCTTATTTAGCACAGCTGTTTTTAAAGGTAGTGAGCTTGGAGCCAACTCCTTAGCAGCTCAACCTACCACCCACGGAGTATTTTTCAGTACTTTGCTTCTTGGGATTAGTATCCCCCTCTTTCATCTTTGCTGGGCTAATGTGAACCCTCAGAAAAGCCTTGGCCCGGGGCTGCTTACTCTGATCAAGCTGCAACTGCAGCCTCCAGAACCACGTCCTTGTCAGGGCTCAGCAAGACGGGCCCTCGGGAGGACTTAGAAGCTTGACATCCCTTGGCTCCCTGCAAGCCTGACCTGCTATGGCAGAAGCCTCTGGAAAAACAGCAGGGGTAGGAGAGGGGAGGAAAACGAGTGTTACACAATATGCACCAACTCAACTCCTTGAAATGCTGCTCACAGGTTTCCAGGAGATTGAAGTGACAAGGAGGAGGCTGCTCTGACGTTTATCTAGGAGGTGCCTCTATGGTGACTGACAACTTGCTATGCAGAGACTTAATTGAACCCGATAGTCTCATAAATGAAAGCCAAGTGATCCGAGCCAAAGCTAAAGGAAGTGGCTATTGGGCTTATTGTCTTCGCTCCCTCAACAGTGGCCAACAAATTGCCATTTTACTGGGGTACCTCCTGCCAGCGAGTTTCCTGGGTTTTGCTGTTCCTATAATTAATTCCCGACCCTAGAGCTTCTGGCATTTATTAAATTTCTCTGCGAAAGGTAGATTACCCTAAATAAGGCAAGAAGGCCGGGAGTTCATTGGCTGCAGCTCTTTTAAGAGAGGCTGAAGCAAGCAAACCTCAGAACAGGGAGGCTCGTCAGCTTCCTGAGCCCGAGTCTTCCTGCAGAGGGCGCTCTCAGAAATCAGAGAATGGCAGGAAAATCTGGGCATGAACTTTTCCTCTGTAGCTATAACTACCCGGCATTTATTTAACAATCGCTGGAATTGTGTGCTTTATATAAATGATCTTAACCCCCATCACAAAATTAGAACCTGTTCATTCTCATGACCATTTTAGAGACGAGGAAACTCATATACAGCCAAGGATATTGGCCAAGAGTGTGAACAGTGAGATGGGGACTTGAACCCACACTTGTTTGCCATCCAAAGCTGTGCGATTTATTCTGTAACTGCCAACATTTATGAATTTTCCCTGGGTTGAAGACTGTGAGGACAGTGTGTTAAGAAGTGAGTCAGCCCAGGGATGAATCATGTCAGTACTATAGAACCTTAATGATGGTGGTGAGGAAGAGGGTGAAGACATTGATGATGACAAAGGCAGTCTGAGAGCTTAAGTCAGGTTTGTTTTACTCTTGCTGAATTTCACTTTCATTTACCACAATTTCAGTAGGGAGCACTTTTTCGTTGTTTTTTCCTCTTTCAAGTGAATTGCTATGGTGTAAGAAACCGTTGCTTTCAAATGTCAAAACCCAGAGAGGGGAGAGGATTTCAGATGTAGATAAACTGTCTCAGATTGAAATGGGAGGGAATAAATTACTATCACTGAAATAAAGAAGAGAGAGAGGAGAAAAAACAGGGTCACTGCTTCAGGACGGTGTGATGATGGTGCTGGGGATGTCAGGGGTGATAGTGAGCTCCGGAGAGAAAATGTAACTTAGGGTGCTTTATTTTTTTATTTTTTTTTAAAGATTTATTTTTTATTTATACATACAAGTTGGGGTACAGGCCAGAGGCGTGGGGCGGGGAGAGGGTTCACCAGAGACAGAGCGGGGAGCAGAACAGGCAGATCAGAAATACACTGCTGAGGGGAGCAGCAGGTGAGGCAGGAGAGGTCTGCCGCGCCATGTGGGGTTCTCCCCGGCCGGGCATCAAACTCGCATCGCCGCTGCCAACAGCTCCACAGCGCAGCGCTTAACCGCTGCCCCACCGGGGAGGCCCATTAGGGTGCTTTAATAGTAGGAAAGAAGCAGCCTTGATAAGAGTGCCATGTACTGATGAGCAACAAGGGCTTTGCAGAGAGTAGCCTGAAGAGTTATGTAAATGCAATAGGCATGTCTCAGGGACTAAGAGTAATCAATGACTTGGCTCCAGGAAAGAGACTGCCCTGACCCACCTCAGCTACTTGTTCATTGTTAATATTTGAGGTCAAGGCCAAACCCTGTAAGGAGGTCGCGAACACCTTCAGAAGATCAGCCTCAACTCTGCAGGTGATGTTTAGAAAATAACATTCTACTGTTTTGTAATTTGGGGTTAAAAAAAATGGAATTTGTATGCCTCAAACATCTGAGTTTATACACTAAGATGCATACTTAATTAAAAGGGTAATAATCGAAATACAATGACCCTGTTTTGAATGACTCAGAAAACAGAATGACTCTGAATATAGTACTTTAAAAACATTTCTTTGTTACTTCTCACAAGCCCCCCAAATAGTTACATTAAGCCCATTTTATGAAGGAGGAATGTGAGATTTAGGACCTTGCCTGAGACATTCCTGACAGACAAGGGTACCACGTGTCCTTACGGTGGCACCATTGCCGCTTTCCCCAACTGAGAGCGTGTCTTTCTTGGCTAATTCTTTCAACTCAGGGCAGTTTCATCTTTACCATACTACTATAGCTGCCTTGAATGTATCTATTAAATATACGTGAAGGTATTTATCATGTGAACCTGAGTTCAGTATCCATAGAGATAAGTGCCCTAAAACAAAAATTAAGTGGAATACTAGATGTGACAGAAGCAGGATTAAACTCAATTCAGCTATGAATTTAATGAAGGTAAAAGAAGAAATTGAATGACTTCAAATTGAATTTTCAGTTTAGTCATAGGTGGAAAGTAACCAAGATTCCATAAATATTATATGGCTATGCTAAATCAGGTTATCTTCAGCAAGTGATCTCTCTCTCTCTCTCTCTCTCTCTCTCTCTCTCTCTCTCTCTCTCTCTCTCTCTCTCTCTCTCTCTCTCTCTCTCTCTCTCTCTTTCTCCCCTCTCCCTGACCATGTATCCATGGATATTTGACTTGGACATGTCCAGGATCATACGATCTGTGAAGTTGGTGTACCCTTTCAACCTGGGCTCAGAAAAAACAGAAGCAGAATAAACCAATCTCTCCCTCTAAGCCAAGCTTAGATTAAATCCTCATCTTAAAAGCAGTGCCACTCAACATGACCTATAAACATATGAACAAAAAATGAAAGTTTATTTTTTATATCATTGAGATTTTGTGGCACTTTTACACAGAAAAAACTAATACAGCATGAATGATTGTCCCGTTGGTCATTCTCTTCATTTTCAATTCATATCTTAGGAACCAAAGCTTGGTGAAATAAATTGTCAGATTGATGGCCTCAATATTCTGATATAGTTACCGATGAGGTGTGATGCACCCCATAACTAGAAGGTTTAGGTTTGACTAAGGAGCCTGAAACTATAGGGGAAGACATATCTCCACTGAGCAATGGTGGTAAGCATCAATTTCATTTATTAGGTGGACATTCAGAAAAGGAAGAATTTGGAGAGAAGAGTTAGTGCAAACACTTTGGGAGGGAAAAAAAGATGAAGATATGTGCAAAAATGGACATAATCACGATGTCTGCTTTATGAGAGGGTTACTAATTCATTTCACTTATATTTATTAAGCACTCGTATTTGTTGATTTGCTTGTCGCTGTGACATGGACTGAAGGTACAAGTGTGGAAATAAGAAAGAGAAAGAACTTGTCCATCTCATAGAGTATATTGTCTAGTCAGCCAATATCTATGAAACCAAATAGTCACAATAATTGAATAAATGTATAATTAAAAACTTCAAAGTGTTAGAAAAATTAAAAGATACAGTGCACATAATGTGTTTAATAATTTAGCTACTGCTAAATTATTCATTTCTTTTTACATATTAATGCCCAATAAATGGCTTTAGTCAGGGTGATATGGCAGTTACTCAGGGTGAAATTTTCACATAGGTCCAAGTTGCCCTGGGGGCTGAGATTTGCCTCATTTTTCTCCCAAGTTTGCTTACAGTACACAAAATGACATTGATCAGGCTTTTTATTTTCTTTATTCCAGTAAATGTTTAATATGATTTGATATTAAAATTGGAATTCAACCTACATATATATAGGTATCTAGTCTAAGACAAGAAGAAGAGTACATCCTAGATATAATGATCTCCAATGATTCTTTTGGCATTGAAAAAAAATTGTTTATTAACCAAATTAAAAAACCCACCACCATCCATTACTCCCGCCACCCTTTCTCCCACCTCCATTTTCTTCCTCTTTGGTAACTTCTGTTCAGTTGCCCAAGTTGATTTGAAAAGAATAGTCTCTTAACATTTGTTTACTGCTAATGAGATAACCAAAACATTCTGTGGATATAAAGAAAGTTACACACTTCTTGACGTGTTCTAGTAACTCCAGTATCCTTCAGGCTGAAGCACTAGCTGCTGCATCCAACATATGAAGTAGAGGAACTGCCTCCCAAGGAGGGGACCCCCTCCCTCCTTGCAGGGCCCCTCATGTGGAGATAGAGGTGGGGAATGCAACTTGGGAGTCAGGAGCTTAAGTGAAGGGGAGGGAATGGTGCTGATAAGACCAAGTCCTCCCCCCCCCCCCAACTCCTGCCCCAGGGGCCTTCTTCTTGGTGGGTCTAGACAGCACAGGGATTAAATACCCTCTTCAACCAGGGCCCCCTTTTTTTTTTTTTAAGATTTTATTTATCTATTTTTGCATAGAAGAACTGGGGTATGGAGGGGTGCAGGGAGGAGAGGAGAGGATTCACCAGAGATAGAGGATTCACTAGAGACAGAGTGGGGAGCAGAACAGCAAATTGACTGAAATACACTGCTAATACACTGCTAAGGGGAGTAGTGAGTGAGGCAGGAGAGGATTGAGGCTGCGCCATATGTGGGTTAGCTCCCTCATCAGGGATTTGAACTCAGGCCCTTCTTGGTGATTCTCGGTGATAGCGCTGAGAACTAATCCTTAGATCATGAGGGAGGCCCCCAGGGCCCTTTCTTGATGCTCACCTCTGAAAGCCTTTCTCATAAACTAGCCTTTGTCCATGCCGTTCCCTAGTTCTGTACTGCTCCACACAGCCCTTTCAGCTGTGAAGTGGGGATATTTATGAACAGCTATCTCCACTACAGACCATAAAGTTTTTGAAAGAAGCTTCTCTATACCAGATTCATCTTTGGTCTTCTGTACACTTATTGCAACATATCTTATAAATTTTTTTTTTTGCTCAAATTGTTTTTATTTTATTTATTTATTTTTTTATTGTTATTTATGTCTTTTACATTTTGTATTCCCCTTGAGCAGCCCACCACCAATTCACCCGTGATCCACCTCCATGGTCCCCTGTATTCTCCTCTCTTCCATTTTGTGCCCTTATCCTCCCCCCCCCC
>PVIJ01017941.1:0-27835 GCA_004024925.1 Scalopus aquaticus | reverse complement strand
GGTTTTGTATATATATTATCATACCGTCTGCAAATAGAGACAGTTTAATTTCTTCTTTTCCTATTTGGATCCCTTGAATGTCTTTCTCTTGTCTTACTGCTCTGGCTAGGACTTCCGGTATTATATTGAAAAGTAATGGTGAGAGTGGACATCCTTGCCTTGTTCCTGATCTTAGGGGAAAGGCCTTCAGCTTCTCACCATTGAGGATAATATTGGCCGTGGGTTTGTCATATATGGCTTTTATTATGTTGAGGTATGTTCCTTCTATCCCAAGGATTTCAAGGGTTTTTATCATAAATGGGTGTTGCACTTTGTCAAATGCTTTTTCAGCGTCTATTGATATGATCATATGGTCTTTATTTTTCTTTTTGTTGATGTGTTGGATTACATTGATTGATTTTCGGATGTTGAACCATACTTGTGTCCGTGGAATAAATCCCACTTGGTCGTGGTGTATTATCTTATGGATGCATTGTTGGATCCTATTGGCCAAGATTTTGTTGAATATTTTTGCATCAGTATTCATTAGGGAGATTGGTCTTTAGTTTTCTTTTTTGTATTGTGTTTGTCTGATTTTGGTATTAGAGTAATATTTGCTTCATAGAATATGTTTGGTAGTACTCCTTCCTTCTTGATTTTTTGAAAGAGTTTGTGTAATATAGGGATTATTTCATTTTTGAATGTTTGGTAGAATTCATTTGTGAAACCATCTGATCCTGGGCTTTTGTTTTTGGGGAGGTTTTTAATTACTGTTTCAATTTCACTACTTGTGATTGGTCTGTTTAGGTGTTCTATATCTTCTTTGTCTAGTTTTGGGTGATTGCATAGTTATAGGAATTTGTCCATATCCTCTAGGTTGTTATACTTGTTTCCGTATAGCTGTTTATAGTAATCTCTGATTATTATTTTTATTTTTGCTGTGTCCGTTGTGATTTCTCCTTTTTCATTTATGATCCTATTTATTTTGTGTTTTCTCTCATTTTTTCTTTGTAAGCCTGGCTAGTGGTTTGTCTATTTTGTTTATTGTTTCAAAGAACCAGCTTTTGGTTTTGTTAATCTTCTGGATTGTTTTTTTTTTGTTTCCATTTCATTTAGTTCTGCTTTGATTTTTATTTTTCCTTTCTTAAACTGTCACTTGGGGTTTTTTGTTGTTCATTTTCTAGTTCTTTGAGATGTGAGATTAAATTGTTTCTTGGGGTTGTTTCTTGTTTCTTGATGTGAGCTTGTAATGCTATGTATTTTCCTCTTATTACTGCTTTTGCTGTGTCCCAGATGTTTTGGAAAGTTGTGTCCTCATTGTCATTCAGTTCTAGATATTTTTTAATTTCTTCTTTGATCTCTTCGTTGATCCATTGGTTTTCCAGTAATGTGGGTTTCAGTCTCCATGAGGTAAGGAGGTTTCTTTTTTCCTTTTTATGATTTAGTTCCAGTTTGACTCCTTTATGATCAGAGAAGAAGGCTGGTATGATTTTGATCTTAGTGTATCTGTTGAGGTTTGTTTTGTGGCCTAATATGTGATCGATCCTGGAGTATGTTCCGTGCGCACTTGAGAAAAATGTGTATTCAATTTTTCAGGGGTGAAGTGATCGATAGATATCTGTTAATCTCATGTGGTCTAGGTCCTTATTTAGAGCTTTAATGTCCTTGGTTACTTTTTGTCTTCTTGATCTGTCCAATAGAGAAAGTGGGGTGTTGAAGTCTCCTACTATGTATGTATTTTCTTTAATGTCTGTTTTCAGGGATGATAATAATTGTCTGATGTATTTTGGTGCTCCTTCATTTGGGGAGTATATGTTGATGATTGTTATATCCTCCTGTTTTATTGTCCCCTTTATCATGATGTAGTGACCAACTTTGTCTTTTTTTACCTTAAGTTTGAAGTCTATTTTATCTGATATAAGTATAGCTGTTCCTGCCTTCTTTCTTGGTCCATTTGCTTGTAGGATTGTTTTCCATCCTTTTACTACTAATCTCTGTTTATCTTTCGCAATTAAATGTGTTTCTTGTAGACAGCAGAAGGTTGGGTTCTGTTTTTTGATCCATCCTGCTATGATGTGTCTTTTAATTGGTGTGTTTAGTCCATTTACATTTAGAGTTAATATTGATATACTGTCATCCATATTTTTTTGTTTATTTGATTACCCTTATGTGGTTCTAATTCTTACCTTATGCTGTGTTTTCTGGTCTTTCTTCTGTTGGTTTTGTCTTCATGACTTCTTCTAATATTCTTTGGAGTGGGGGTTTGGTAGTGATGAATTTCTGTAGTTTCTGTTTGTCAGAGCAGGTCCATATTTTTTCTTCATAGAGGAATGAGAGCTTTGCAGGGTAGCGTATTCTTGGTTGACATTTGGTGGCATGTAGTGTGTTATATATGTCCCTCCAATCTCTTCTTGCCCGTAGTGTTTCTTCAGAGAAATCTGATGTCAGCCCGATTGGCTTTCCTTTATAGGTTATTTGTTTCTTTGCCCTCATCATTTTCAATATATTTTCCTTGTCTTGAATTCTGGATAGTTTTACTATCATATGTCTTGCTGTTTTTTTTCTTTCGTTGTAATAATATGGAGATCGTCTGGCTTCCTGTATGTCAATTTTTGTTTCCTTTTTCATGTTTGGGAAGTTCTCTTCAATTATCTCCTTGAGAAATTTCTCTGTTCCTTTGTCTCTCTCTTCTCCTTCTGGGATTCCTATGATTTTGAGGTTTCCTTTTTTCATGGTGTCAGATAGTTCTCGAAGCTTTTCCTCATTCTTTTTCCTTTGTTTTTCTCTTTCCTTTTCTGCCTTGATTCTGTTAGTATCTTTATCTTCCAGAGTGCTTATTCTTCCCTGCACATCTTTTAATTCACTTTCCTGGCTTTCCCTGGATTTCTTTAGCTCCTCTACTAATGTTTTTAAATCTTCCATTTCCTTCAATTTCTTCTTTATGGATTCATTCTCATTCTTCAGTTCTTTTAAATCTTCCAATTCCTTCAATTTCTTCTTTATGGATTCATTCTCATTCCTCAGTTCTTTGTTCTTTTCATTTAATTCTATCATTTTTTTGTGATGGCTATTTTGAAGTCTTCATCTGTTAGGTGGATGTAATCTTCTATGTCCATATTAATGGGGTCTGGAGAGGGATTTTCTTTTTGTGGTGTATTGTTTTGAGAGTCATTTGTGACTTTTTTCTTTCCCGTTGTTGGTTTTCTGCTTTGCTCTGTTCGTAGCTTTCTGCTGGTGCTGGCGGGCATGACTACTGGTTTTACTTGCTCAGAAATGTTTGTGGTTCCCTAGTTTCTGAGTTGGCTGTGGCTGGGTGTCTTCTGGATTTTCTTATTTTTCCTTTGTTGAATTTTTGTGTTTCTCGTGACATTTCTCCAATGTGTTTCCAGTTCCGAGTTGAATTAGGGAAGATGAAGGGGTGGTTTGTAGTAAAAAAGAAAGAAAAGAGAAAGAGAGAAAGAAAAAAAACAGGGAGAGGAAAGAAAAGGGGAATGAAGATGAAGAAAAGTAGGAATGAAGGACCAAGAGAAAAAGGTAGGTTAAAAGTAAAAAAAAACAAAAAAAAAGATAACAATAATAAAAAAATAGTAAAAAAATAATAATAAAATAAAGTATTGGGGAGACGTGAATTTGGAGTTCTGTAGTCCTTTTGCTCTTAAATTCTGGGGTTTCTGGTTGGGTCCCCTGCTGGGGTTCAGCCCCTCCTTTCCAGTGACAGATGTTGTTGTCTTGCTGTTGTTGCTGTCATTAGTCCTTGCTTGGGAGTCTTTCTATCTATTCTTTCTCCCCTCCCCACCCCCGTTTTTTTCCCCTTTCCTCTAATGTTTGTCTGGGTCTATTCCTGCCCCTGGGGTTATGTCTGGTGGGGAGGGGTTGGGAGCTCCTGGTTTTAGTTTCTTTGCTGCTTGGGGCCTGCTACTCCACAAAGGGGTACAGGGGTGGAGGCTGTGGGTGGCTGTTGATCAGCTTTTCACCTACTCTAGTTTCTAGGGTGCCAGTGTGCAGCCATCTAGAAGTTGGGGGTGTGGCAAGTGCTGGGCCGTGTTCACCACCTGCTGAGGTCTTTTTTTGTTTGTTTGTTTTTTTTTGCCGCACTCCGGGTGCCAAGATGCTGACACTTTGCAGGGGAGGGTGTGGTCAGAGATAGTTTCAGCAGGAGATAGTTTCAGCAACAGGTATGGGAGAGGTTTTGGGAATTGTCAGTCAATAGTGCTTAAATGCCACCCTTCCCATCAGCTTGGGGTCAGTTTGCATTCTAAAGCCCAGAGTGTTTGAGGTGGCCTCTGTGGGAGGTTTTCTGGCCTAACCAGTTTTTCTGGCTAATTTATCACCTAGCAACCAGTGGGGGATGTTTCTTGCTTGGACTTTCTCCCCTTTAAGATGTTACCTAGCCCCAGGTGGGGAATGGGACACAGTGACCCTCCAGCTTTCCTGCTCCTCAGGGCTGCTACGCAGGGAAGAGAGGGGGGTTGTGGGGTGGGGGAGTGGGGGTCGCGCTCCCAGTCGGCTGGCTGGAGCCCTCCAACCTCACCGCATTTTCTAACCTTGTATTCAGTGGCTCTCAGGGGAAGCTGGTTCACCCACCTCTCCTTTCTGCTGCTCCTTTGTGTGGAGTCCAATGTCTTTTCTCTTCTCTTTACTCCAACTCTTTGGTTTATTTTTAAGTCTAAAGCACCCCTGGGGTTGATTGTATTGCGTAGGGTATCCGGTTCTCTTTGATTCAGCTCTCAAAGTTAGGGATATTTTTCTCCATAAATCGATTTTTTGTGGGAGAGCCTGATCCTAGAGTCTGTTCGCCACCATGTTTTGGGGGCGTGTCCGGTTCCTTACCCCTTAATCTGTTGCTTTCTACTTTGTTGGCATTCGTGAATATGAGTATACAAATATCTCTCCTCACCCTTTGGATGTGACTTAGAACCCTTTGGATGTGTACGCACACAAAGTGGAATTATGGGATCATATAGTAATTCTGTCTTTGATTTTTTGAGGAACTGCCATACTGTTTTCCGTTGTGACTGCACCACTTTACTTTCCCACCAACAGAGCACAAGGTTCCAACTTGTCCGCATCCTTTGATGCACATTACTTAAAAATTTTTATGCAATCCAATTTATTTTTCCTTTGGTTGTCTTTGCTTTTGATGTCACATGCAGGAAATCATTGCCAAAGCTAATGTCATGAAAAACTTCACCTACGTTTTTAAGAGTTTCATAGTTTTAACTCTTACCATTTAGGTGTTTGATTCATTTTTGAGTTAATATTGATATGGCATGAGGTTTAGTTCCTACTCATATTACATGCCATCATGGGTTGGTGGGAGGACCAGTTCCACACAGTCATTCAGGAACCCAGGCTGATTGAGCTTCCTTCACCTTATGATGCATAACCTGAAGATTATAGCATTCCAGAGCTCTATGATTTGGGAAAAAGAGAAAGAGAAAGTGCATCATACTTAACTGCTGTAGTCTGGAAGCAATACATATTACTTCCCCTCACAGTCCATTAGCTAAAGGGGCAAGGAAATGTAGAGAAAGCAAGTGGAAAATTCAGAGGGAAGTAACTCTCTTTGCTACAAAGTCCATGTGCCCAATTCTATAACCAACTGATACTATGACAGTTGTAACAATATTTTCTAAAAGTGTAAGATCATGTTACTTTCTTTTTAGGACCTTTCAGTGGCTGTTCATTAGAGTGTGTATACAGTCTAAATTCTTACACCATAACCTGTGGAGGCTTTTTAGGTTGGGGTCCATATTGCATACCTCTCCAACCTTACCTCAATTTCCTTCCTCTGATTCACTCCACGCCACCTTCCCTCTGGACCTCAAGCACACCAGGCTTCTTTCTAACCTTAAGATCTCTATTTCTTCTCTTCCTTCTCAGAATGCTTCTGCCTTCTTCCTCCTCCAGCTCCATTTCATCCTTCAGGTCTGAGGTGAAACATTTACTTCTGGAGGAAGAGACAAAAGAGGAAGATAACAGGCCTCGAATTCAAACTTGGGTCTACTCTCTATGGCCTTTGCAGAATCCCAGGGAGACCTGACTTTTAATTTGCAAGTGAAAACTTATAGGCAGAAAGTATGCATTTACTCTACTTTTGAAAGATTTGTTAAAGAGGACAAAGTATGTAAGGTAATGTTCTGAAGAAACTTGAAAAACATGCATCATGTTATTCAATTCCTTTGTAATAATCATAGCGATGGATACTTGTTGTGTTAGCATTCTGTAGACATCTGTATTAACACTACGATCATGGCTGGTAGGTTGATTTCTAAGTATTCCTGTTGCATTAATTTTTTTTTCTGGTGAGTGGCCTAACTTACAGACTGGTCTACTGTGTTTCTGTACTTTTGAACTTTCTAGCAGTGTACTTATGACTGATTAATTAATTCAATCAGTTTTTTATTCATTGACACAAATTTTTGAGTCCTCTACATGGCAAGTTATATGAAAATTATAAAGAAGAATAAGAAGAATAAAGATCAGCTCTGTCCTTAGGGCTAAGGGTGTTGAGGGAGATGGATTTATGCAAAAAGCTCTGTTGTCCTGGTATCTAATATGACAATCAGGTGGGAGCGCTAACCAGGTTTCACTATTATAGGGGAACAAAAATTTGCACCCCAAAATATGTCTTTTGTTAAAAGATTAATGGGAGAGCTGTGAATGTTGGGTGGAGGTTGCTTTTGAAAAAGACATTTGTAGGTTAACTATTACTTGAAGGGAAGAGCTTCTCCTGAAAACAGCTAATCTCCTCTCTTTTCAATGGCGAAGACCGAACTTAAACCTGGACACCTTTGTTTTTCATGCCTTCCTTTGTAAACTCCCTAACTGACCTCCCCTTTCTCTGCCTTCCCTCCCCACTTCCACCCTCCTCCTGTTTTAGCTATGCTACTTTAGATGGCATCTGAAGCCTTGTGGGTGAATTACTTCATCATGTGTGTCTCTCCCGTGTATACAGGATGTTCACCTATTATTATGAAATTTCTTTTTTAAAAAATATTTGTTTTTATTTACTCCTACAAGAACTGGGGTGTAGGCCAGAGGTGTGGGGAATGAGAGGATTCACCAGAAACAGAGTGGAGAGCAGAACAGGTGAATCTATTGAAGTACACTGCTGAGGGGAGCAGCGGATGAGACATGAGAGGTCTGCTATGTGGGAAGCTCCCTGGCCGGGGATCCAACTTGTGCTGCCGTGGCTGAGGATAGCTTCATAGGCTGAGACTTAACCCATTGTGCCACCAGGGAGGCCCTATTATGAAACTTATATTTGACATTTTCTCTTCTCAGTATGTCTGATGCTCATTTTATTATTTGCCACGCTAGAAGAACCCAGAGGGGTAAGGGATGATTCCCTTTGTGCCTGGACACTATAGGGCTGGCATCTGAACAAGTTCTGAAGGGGAGGAGAACAATCCTGGTAGAGTGAGGGATATAAACCAGGACGGGAGGATACCGACGATGAACCTCCTGCAAGAACTGAGAATGGTTTAATGTGACTGGAGTGGAAACTGTGTGAGGGAGAAGGGGAAAGGCAAAGAGGAGAGAAATCTGGGTGGGACCAGATGTTGAAGGAAGCCCTTGCTTGTGTTCCTGTCTTTGAATTTCCTCATAGACTCGATGGCCGTGAGAGTGGGAATGAATCATCCAGCCAGTATTTAGAGACATGGTTCTGGAGTCGGTGAGGAGGAGGGCCTTGCTTAGGTCGATGCTGCGCCTACTGAATTAATTCCATTGCTTACTTTCCCAGGTGGTGAGCGTATACAATTCTTTGGTGTCACCTAAAAAATAGTATAGCCATCTCTTTTTATGGGAAAGCAAGCTAAATGATAATAAAGTAGCTGAAGGAAAAATCATAGAGATGAAACTCTCTGTAAAAACAAACAACATCAGCTGAAATGGTTTATCTGAATCAAATTACTTTCTTCTACCATTAAAGGTTTATTTTTTTTTTGCCCATTTAAACAATCCACTACGGTTTTTAAGACCTATGCCTTAAAACATTGAATGATTATATGCTTACCACACAGATTTTAAACTTGTTTTTTGGCAGAGGAGAAACAAAGCAATTACTTAGGTGTTTAAAACATAATGTGTCTGTCAAGAAGGAAAAAGCTGGAGCTCACAGGTTTCTGCAAAGGCCTTTTAAAGCCCTTCACTCCCTTTTTGCACTTGTTCATTGAGAACATTTATGAACCAACTTGGGGGGTTCACAGTCATTCCCCAACAGTCAGTGCGCACACTTATAGGTCTAAATGAAAAGAGAACTACTTTCTGAGTGAAAATTGCCCTTCCATAGGAAGGGAGAGGCACACAGCTGTTTTGGCAGCCAGCCGCCTTTTATTGCTTTTCTGTATCAGTGGATCTTAGTAGAACGAGGGGAAGCAAATCACTTTGATGCCTGGAAGCGTCACCAGTCATTCTGAGAGAAGGGAAACACCAGGATTGGTTTTGCTTTTTATAAAAGGTCACTCTCATCAGAGTCTGTTTTGAAGAAACATGGTCTTTTTGTGAAAAAGGATTTCCCAACTGAGTATTGGAAGATATTCTGAAGTCATCTTCACAGCCAGGCATAAAGAGAACAAAGAGAAATGCCTCTGTCCTTTAAAAAATTTTTTTTTAATTGCGGTGACACTGGTTTACAACATTGCATGTGATTCAGAGGCATGGTGTCATACCCCCTCAGATGCAGGTCTCCACACCCACTGCCAGGGCCCCTCAGCCCTCCACCGAGATGCACTGGGCCCCTCCCCCTTGCTCGCTCTCTCTGGCAGTCTCAATTCCACAGTCAGACTTATAGGGTTGGCTATGGTCTGGTTCTGTCTGCCCTTTCTTTGGTTTCTCTGTATTCCACGTGTAAGTGGCATCATCTGGTATTTGTCTTTCTCCTGATTTATCTCACTTAGGAAATGCCTATTTTCTTTCTAAATTTTCCAGAATCATTTTTGATTAGGAGAAATGCTAATACAGTTAGAAAACAAACTCTTATTGATGAAAACAAACTCTGTCTGGTTATATGTTTTTTTTTTTTCATTTTTGATTTTTCTCTGTTTATTTGCTCAATACATATTGTCGTGTTTTGGATTTTGGTTTCTGGTTTCTGTGGTCCAGCTCAGCACGTGGAGAGTCTTGGATGCTGGATGCTGGACTTGAGTTACTGGATGCTGGACCACTATAGAAAACCTTCACTGGGACTCGCACTTGACATCCTCTGTTCCCCCTTGAGAAAAACTTCAACTTCTTGGCCTGCCCAGTCCATGGCCCGCCTCTCCCGGGGGAAGTGCGCTGGGCCAGGGGGCAGCAAACATCAGGCCAGAAGAGCCTCCTTCTGCCCCTGGACTGGGGAACTGTGAGCTCTGCTGTGTTGTTTAGGGCTGACAGAGTTTCTCTAGTCAGGGACATTTCAAAGAGAGATTATAGTTTCTCTAGAAGGGTTTGATTTTATAATCAGAGGTTGGTAAATATTTGAAGTAAATCACGGTTGAAGCCCTCAGGGTTAGAAGTGACTTTCAAGTCAACACCATTTGCTGCCTCGTCTCCTCCCAGACTTTTCTAGTCAGTTCCCGCTGGTTCCTTTCTCAGTCATCCCCAGGCTGCCTGGGACGGCACTTGTTACGGCACCATGATGACATTTTTCTTGTTTCTGTCTGAAGGCCCTTATTTTAACTTTGAACCTGTTTGTGTTAATTATGCGCTCTAGAGTCTGGGTTGGTGCCAGATAGTTTAGACCAGGGATTCCCCCAACTTGAACATGTTGAAGAAATTGTTGCCGTGCAACTTTTGGGGTAGTGAGTTCAGGAGGTTCAAATACTGCTAGAGGATTTGAATTTCTAACAAGGCCCCAGCTGGGCTTCCACTGCTGCTCTGTGAATTTTCTCTGAGCTGCTGGCTTAGGCACCCCAAGGCCTCCCTGCCTGCCTTTCTTTGGGGCTGCACCTGGGCCCAACTGCCTTCCTCCCTCAGGCAGCCTCTCCATCCACCAGCCAAGTGGTGGCATGTCCCCGGGATGGGCGAGAGGGATGGGCTTGTTATGGAAATTGGCCCCGGGAAGACCAAGTGTGGCACTTAGAAACATGGTGAGCACAGGGAATTTGTTACACAGTTGGACCCAAGCGAGTGACTGCCAAAACTTGGGCCCCGAACAAAGAGATCAGGGGGCTTTTATACGAGGGAGCTTCCGTGGGACTTTTGGTGGGTTTCGGGAAAGATGGTCTCAGTGGTGGGGAGGTTGCTTACAGACAGGGGTCTTATCAGTGATTTCCGGGCAGGAGTTTTATCAGTAAGTGGTCATGTTCCTCCTTGGTATGGGGCTGTGTTTTCCTGTTTTCCCAATTCAGTCCCTCTCTGGATTTGAAGCAAGGCGGGGCAGCAGGGTCTGCATCTGCCATCGACCATACCATGCTCTAGGCCCCCAGGGCTAGTGGTCCCGGCCCCCAAGGGTGCCTGCCCCCTGACTTCCGAGTCTCACTCTCAGGTTTTCTCCTCATTCCTTGGTCTCCCTCATGTCCTTTAATAAGTGATGGTTTTCCTACTTCACTTTCCATTTGAGTTCTCCCCTCCTGTTTTTTGTTCTCCTTTTATTCCCCTTCTCCTTCTCTCTCTCTCTTTTTTTACAGCTGTTACCAAACCGGGACCCCAGAGAACCAGAAAGCAAACGCTTAATTGTTTGATTTATTCCCCTATGGCAGTTACAATACCTGATTGATTGACCTTGAACAGTCTCTCAATTTATTTTGCTAACCAGGTCCCTTCACCTCTCCCTGGCTTAATGCAAAAAGGACCCAGAGCAAGTAGAGTTCTGACCCCGAACAACCAGAAGTAGCCAAAAACCTCACCAGTGTTCTCGAAGCTCCGGAGGCACTAACCCACCATTTTTTCACCATGTGATGCGAGAGGAGGCTTGTTCTGGCCTCAGCACTGTGCGCGCCCAGCTTCCCAGCACCCAGCTTCCAACCACCTGAGACTTCTTTGTTCTACTTTTACTCTTTCCCTGAAAAAGCTTTTCAGATCTCCTGCTGGGAGAGGCCTTCTTTGGAGATCTCTCTTCCTCCCTCCACTGCCACTGGTCAACAGTGAGATCTTTACTGACTTAAAAAGGCCCTAATCTGTAGTATCTTGGTGTGCTGATCATTAATATAACCCTGAATATTTTGTATTAGCTCTCATTTAGAAGATATTTCATAGAATTCATTTTATATGTTTCACCATGTAAATTTATCCAGTAGGACTGCAACAACATCCTAAAGCAGCCTAGAATGATGTAATATTGCATCGCATTGCATAATACCATCATGCACACATCATCCAGAGTTGACTGCATCATTTTCTGATGCAATGCAATACTACTGCCAGGTGGCTGCTGAAGTAAGCTGACGTCAGCAGTGCACTCTATAAAGCCCTGTCGGAAAGGTTGAGCATTGAAAAGATTTCAGACTTTGTGCGAGACAGTTCAAGCTACTGTTCCATAGAACTGTTATTACTTTATCCATTTAGGCACTATACAGAACAGTAATGCCTTACAAGTACATTACTAGTGTGGACAATTTCTCCTCTATTTGTGGGGAAGTGACATTTGCCAACCAGAAGAAAAGTATCACTTCTCAAGTGAAGAAGGCTTATCGTCTTGACTTCGGATGCAAGGTTGGTGACCAAGACAAGCCTTGGGCCCCGCATCTGTGCTGTGCTCCATGAACAACACAGCTTTCCCAGTGGTCCAATGGCAAAAGACCATCAATGCCATTTGCGGTCCCCATGGTGGGGAGAGAGCCAAGCAACCACATAAAAAAATACCAATTTATTGCAGATTACAAAAAACAAACAAACCCTAGAGCCAAAATTAGAATTTGACTGTGATAGAATTTGAATGTGAATTTTACTGTGAGCACATACAAATTGATAGGAAATGACTAATTTTATTTCAGTAACATGACTTTTGTAAAAATGTGTTGACCAGTGCACTCATGACAGGTGGGAGGACTGCTCATTCTTTGCCACCCCCTTCGCATTTTGTAGTGTACCCAGTTTCTGCTTCCTTTTTTCTTTTAGACTACTAGATGGAGGTGTGCTCGATAGACCAACGCTTTAGTCTTTCGTGCACACAACTGGATGAGTCAGAGCTGTGCACATGCCCATGACACCACCCCCACACCTGTGTGTCCCCTCCGGCGTTTCCTCCGGGCCGCTGTCATTCTGATGTGCTGTATACAGGACACTCTAAGAAGCTCTTTTACTGACATGTTAAGCTTAGTTTCTATTTCTTGCCCCCAAAATCCCGAACTGCAAAGAATGTCCCCACTGTCTTGCCCCTGGCACACCCCACAGATGGAGCCTGTGTCTGCTGCACGCCCCAGCGCCAGAGCCCTTCACAGTTCTTTCGGCTCCACACTCAAACCTTCCCGCGCTCCTGCCTGCTGGCCAGCCGCCTCTCCCGGCTTAAGTGTGGTGGGCGGGGACAAATCCAGCACTCGGTCACTTCCTTCTAGGCTTGACCCAGGTGGCCGAGAGGGGGGGACTGTGGACCACCGCGCTGGGCGCTCTGTCCCCGCTGCCGCTGTCGGGCGCAGCAGAGAGAGCAGGGAGAGAGGGCAGGGACGGCTGTGCAGTATAGGTGAGCAGCGCGGCCCTGGGTAGAGCGCGTCCAGGCCCCAGAGGAGAGCTCATCACCGCGCCGGCAGGTGCCTTCTCCCCTAGCCTTTCCGCTGCGTAGACAGCACACTGCCAACTTCTCTTCCTTTTGCTGAGGGGAAGCAGGCCAGTTGGCCGAATGGCAGAGAAAGCTAGGGTTTCTTTGGGCCTATGGGTTAGATCTGGGGAGACAAGTGGGGCGGACCCACTCAGATCCATCTTGGGGGATGGTGGTGGCAGACTGAGCAGCAGACAAAGCAAAAGGCTCTGCTGGGATTCTTCTTAGATGCAGACAAGACATTGATTTATGGGCTTTTAGGCCGTCTTGATTTTGGGAGTGCCAGGCACGTCTGAGAAGAAGGCAGAGCCCTCAGAAACATTAGGAATTTTTAAAAGCAAATTCCTGTTATTGCCAGGCCATGCGCATCCGCAGCCGTGTGCCGTGGCTATTTGAAATGCACATTCCTAACTGACCATGTGGAGGGCTTACTTCTCAGACAACAGCAAAATACTCTTCTTTGTCCTCAGTAGTGATTGTGAATTTAAAACAGAATGTCACAGAGTGTCTAGTTATTTCTGATAACAGTGCTTATCAGAATACTCGGCATCTGGAATTTTCCTCTGATTTACTTAAAATTGCAGTTATTTTCTCCTGAGATTTGGGGTGCACCTACTCCTGTCCAGCAGAGGGACGAATGGTGGTTGTCCCAAATTGAAGCCACAGGGCTGAGCCTTTGTCTTCCCTTCTCCCAGGCCCTGGTGTGACTCCCTGATACAGGGCTGGGAATGGCGAGAACAAGGCTTCTGGTCTCACTCTGGCACTTGCATGCAGTGCCTCCTGCAGCACCCGATTTCTGTAGAGGTCTGTTTCTTACTTTGAAAATTGGGATAATAATGCCTGTTTTAGCTTCCTGACAGCTTGTCACACTCTCTCTGCCCCTATAACCTGATTCAAGCCACAGTGACCCCTCCAGGGACACTGGAAGCTGGCCTCCTGCTGCTTCTACACCTTCTTTACAAATGTAAATCACATTCTATCATTCTGCTTTTTTCCTTCCCTTAACTCCCCCTTGGAGCTCCCAATTTAACAAGGCCTGTGATCTAGCCTCTGTTTTTCTTGGTCCTCTCGTCTCATGTTTTTCTGGTGTAGCAAGCTCCAGTCACACTGATGTTTTGTATGTTCCTGCAACACACCAGTCATTGCGCCTGCCCCAGGGCCTTTGCATTGCTGTGTTCTCTGCTTGGAATGTTTGTTCCTATACTTGGCTGCCTCTCTTTTATCAGTCAGGGTTCAACATCACTTATTTCCTGTGAAACTTCCTGACTCCTTATTTAAAATATTCCTTCATCCCTACCCCTGGTCCTTCTTTATTCTATTATCCTTTATCATTACCTGAGCTATCTAAGTGAAATGGACAAATAATTTATCCATTTACTAGGTTTTCTCCTGCTACAATTCAAGCGCCATCAGGCAACTTCGCTATTCTGCCTTCCTCACTTCCGTACCATGTCAGTCCCTAGATTCCCAGAGTAGATGTCAATAATAATGTACTAAATATATTTATTCATTTCACAGTGTTTTTGGAGCTCCTAGTCTGTGGTAGGGGCTGTTCTAGCCCTGAAGACTAGCAGGGGAAAAAAATCGACACGGACCCTGCTTTCACGATCCTCTATTCTATGGGGGCTGGCTTGAGGGAGAAATCCGAGAGTATGATGAAGACACAGATGCGTGTCGGGTGGTGGTACGGTATTTAGAGTGCTGTAGACAGTGGGAGGAGGTTTGGAGCATCAGGGCAAAATGGGGGTCAGGAGAATTCTTGCCCACACCGATGATGCCTTGGAGTATAGGAGGCTCATGGAGGTGGGGGTGGGGTGAGCAAGAGCGTTCTGGGCAAAGGCCTTGAATGGGTGTGTACCTGGTGTGATGGAAGAGAAGCAGAGAAGCTGGTGCAGCTGCCACAGGAGGATCCGGGAAAGTAGACGTCATCGGTGGGGGTCAGGTCTGAGCAGGCGGGCGTGGTTAGGCCAGGCCAGGGTGTGAGCGTAGCTGTGAGCTGGAAGGAAGCCTTTTCACCAGAAGAGACTGATGTTGGTCTTACTTTCTAAGAGTTTTTCCGGCTATTGTGTTGAAAATAGAATTGGCATGAATAGGGAGGGACTTCAGAGACCTCAGGAGGGATGGACAACTTACAGGAGAGAAAAGAGCCAGAGTGGATTCCCAGAGCGGGGCGAGAACCATTGGAAGAATCGAAGTGGAGGAAGGCTGTGGGAAGGGCGTGTTGGGGGCGAGGCAGATAGCGTTTGGGGGGAAAGAACGAGAGATCTTACGGCGCCTTGGTTATCAAGATGGTTTTTTCCAGACCAATGGGGGATTCTTGATGTCCTCTAGTTTTTCTATCTAACAAACTCTGCCTTCATTTCAAAACTACCTTTAATTTTTAAACTTCTTAAAAACGTGCATGTGCGCATGTGTGTGTTTTGTGGCATGTGTGCACACGGCTGGAGGCCCTGGACATATAATTGAAAGGAGCCTAGGAGGGGCCGCCCTCCCCACTTAGCACTTTGGATAGTGGGAAACCAAAGCCCAGATTGCTGAGGTGGCTTGTTTGATGCCAAGAGCTAGTGAGTAGTCCAGCCCGGAACACAGCCCCGGGCTCTCTGGCTTTTGCCCCTTCTGCAAGATCACCCCAATTCTCTTCCCCTCATCTCTCCGCAGCAGCTGGCTTCTCTTGGAGACCAAGAATTTGAGCGAGGCTGTGTAACAATATACATGTTATTAAAGACCACTGTGTCCTGAGAAGTACTCCAGATCTCCCAAGAGCCAGGGGGAGAGGGGCAGAGAAGGCAGTGTGAATGTTTACAGTCGCAAGATGCCAAGCACTCAGCATTTGCCTCTAATCTACCAAAAATCTTGACTATGTATTTCCTCTTCTTTATGCTTGTAAAGCAGCAGGAAGAGACAAGCTGTTTCATTCAGAACCACAGAAAAAATGCTTCTGTGGTGGGAGGAAGTCTAGCCTATGGGATAAATTCTTTGCGTTTCAGATGCAGTCAGCAGCCCTTCCAGAGTCCTCTCACAGAGCTTCCGCTGCGGGCTGGCAAGGCTTGGCAGAGTGAGCTGGTGAGGGAGGGAATGTGGGATCTGAGCTCCCCCATCCCACTCCAGCGCTTCCACCCCGCTCTGCTTCCAGGGGGCGGGGGGTCGTGATTTTCAGGGCTGAGAGGTCCATAGAAAACTTAGCACAAACTTTAGCGTTCTCCATGGGTGTTTCCTAAGGTTGAGCGTGAGTGATATAAATGTCTAATAGAGAAGAAAGAAACTTGTACATTAAATCTTGGTGGGGATTGTGGGGGGGGGAAGTGGGGGTGCCCACGCCCTCCCATCCGGCTTCTGCCGGCTTCCCACTCTGTCCTGTTACTGTCCATGGCCATGCCAGTCACCGCCCCAGAGCAGCCTCACCGCCCTGTGCTGTGGCTTTCGTTGGTACAGAGGGGACTTGAGGAGCAAGTCCTGCCTCAAACCCTTTCGTCCTCCATTAGAGAAGGCCAGCTGTGCCAGCTGGGTCAAGAGTCATGGTCGACTTTCGGCTCTGCTAGATTCATTTGTGGGGCTTCCCTCCCTCAAAGACCGGCCCCACGTGTTCCTATAGGTTGCTAGAAAAGGCCAGACTGTCTTTCAAACAAATTAGCCGTCAGGAGGTTGAGGAGCTTCAACTTCTGAGTTTATCCTACCATGTGTGCGCACGTGCGTGCGTGCGTGTGTGTACTTGAGAGTCCTGCTCTGGAGATTTGAAGAACAAATACATGAATATTCAGCAATTGTTCATGATTCCTATTGCAGAACTTGAGCATGGGGTATCCTGGGTTCTTGACTGAGACCAGGGAAGAATTCAAGGTCATATCTTGGATCTAGGGTTTTCAGTGCCTTGCTTTCCTAAACAAACTTCAGCCCATTCCAAGGGAAGCACAGGAGGCAGAGTGAAAGTACATCCAGGGCAGAGAGAAGAACCCAGCGGGCAGAGTCCGCAGAACAACTCCCTGATGGTGACAGGTCCCTCTCTGGGGTGTGCAGCGCTAGCGCTTCCCAGGGGGCGCTGTATCAGCCCCGCAGCAGGCTGAGGGGGTCTGCCTTCCTCTTGAGGTGCTCCTCGCTCTCCTCACCTTATCAGCTCTGACAAGTGTTTTCTGCGGTCTTGGATATAGTGGCCGTTTAATTTCCTTCAGGTGCCCTCTTCCCCACTCTGACTGGCTAACAATAACTAGTTTTGCTAGAGGTAAAACTTCGGGGGAGAAAGGATATTTTAAAAAAGGACAAAACCCCAAGCAGTCCCAGCTGTGATGGTACCACATTTTTAGGGGTTTGTGTTCATGATTGTGGCTAATCACCAACTCTCCCATTCCTTTGTTTATTTATTTATTTTTATACTTATGTTATATTTTATTGGGTTAAAAACATTGCTTTGCCACACTGCCTGTGACTCAGAGGTTTAGGCTCACGCCTCTTCAGATGTGCGCTACCACACCCCACCACCACAGAGGGGAAATCTCAGCTTCTTGCTAGCAAGATGTCAGGGAGCACGTGGCTGAGTAAAAAATATACAATTAACAGTTAGATTACACTTGGCGAAAGCGCTTTCAGTCCCTAAAATGCCAATCAGCCCTGCTTTCCAAAAGAAAAGAAAAATCCCAGGTAACCACGGGAAGACTAGAACAGCAGGCTTGATGAGAACCCTCGCGCGCAGGGCTGGCAAACTGCCGAGGCGGGAGTGGTGTTTAGAATTCGGACCTCCGAGAGAGCGCGCTCCCGTCCGGGAGCGCCCCCTGCTGCTGGTGGGAGGTCTCACGCCCATCGCTTCCTTTCTCACTCCCCACCTAGTAAAACAGCATTGATCAAACCAGACCACTGTGGCCAGGATAACCCAGCACCACAGGCACACAAGGCAGCGCAGCACGCTGTCGGGGATCCCAGCCCTGAGCCCTTACAGCCATGCGGAGCCCGCCGTCCACACTGTAGGCACCCTCACCAGTGAGAGCAGCCCACGGCGGGGAGAGAAGCACAGCCTGCGCTGAGCTAGCTGGCAGGAGCACTCGGCCACAGGCGCTGCCACGGCAGGGGCTGCGTGAGCAGAGTGCTGTTCCTGGGAGCTCGAGGTGCTTGTGCTCACAGGACTGTGCCTGCCTCGAGTTCCTGTGTTTTCTCTCCTCAAGCCCTCTTGAGGGCATAGACTGACGCTCCATTGAACTAGTCTAAGCCACTGGCCTCAGGGAGAAGCGGGGCCTCCCTCAGCCGGCTCCAGTCCCCTCTTGGTGTCTCGGTTCTGCAGTCAGCTGTCAAGGGTTAGTTTCTCAGCGTGTCTTTATCTGACTGTTAAATTTAGTTACTTTACATTCCGCGTATGAGCGACACCATCCGGGATTTATCTTTTTCTGGACTTATTTCACTAGCCTCATCCTTTCGAGCTCTATCCATGGTGCTGCAAAGGCACGAGTTTATCTTTTTTGATCGTTGAGTCCTTTTTTGGTCTTTCTTGGAGATTATGTCTCGATTTAAAGTCATCAGAGCAGTCACACATGCTTCCCAGACCGTAGCGGGCCAAGCGAGGCAGCGTGTCGACGGAGGCCAGTAGCTGGACTCCAGCAGAGGATTCAAGCCGGGAGACAGGACCCCGGGACGGGCTGTTAAGGGGGCTGCTCTCCCTCCAAGCGGTCTCCTCGGCAGAGGTTTGGGCACTGTTGCTGTCTGTAAAGTCCAGCATGCGAGAATAGCTCCTCTCCGGCCCCGTGGGTGGCTCGCTGTGTGAGTGCTGGCCCGCTCTCACCTGCTCACACATGCGTGCATTTGCTCCAGATGTCCTGAACTCTTTCTGTACCCATGGGCTCCTTTCATGGAGTAGTGAGGGTGGAAAGGATCTTCAACCACTCCCTGCCTAAGCCAGGAACCAGTGGTTTCTTTTCTAAAGGCCTAAGTGCTGCCCCAAAGCCATTTAACAAAATTATCTCGTTAATTGGGAGACAGTAAATTTTCTTAATTGGGCTTTAGTATTCCTCCATACCCTTCCCAATTAACCCAGTTTTATTTTGAGACCAGGGAAATTCCCCAGTGGAGGTAACCCTTTCTAGAGTAAGCTTCTCACCACTGACAGATCTCCTCCCACCCTGCCTTTATTTTTTTAAGAAAACAAAAAATCCCGAGAACTGGTCATTGTAAACAAAGCCCAGGAAAAGTAGCCTGAGCAAAAGTGACCTACCTAACTGTAGAGGGGCCAGTGGCCACACAAGAAGGACAGACGTTGGGCCTCCCTGATGGCACAGTGGGTTAGTGCAGCGCTGTGGAGCTGTCAGCTGCTGCGACACGAGTTCGATACCTGGCCGGGGAGAATCCCACATGGCATGACAGACCTCTCCTGCCTCGTCTGCTGCTCCTCTAAGCAGTATGTTTCGGTCCAACTGCCTGTTCTGCTCCCCACTCTGTCTCTGGTGCACCCTCTCGCTGCCTCACACCTCTGGCCTGCACCCCTGCTTGTATGCATAAATAAAATAAATCTTTTTTTAAAAAAAGGACAGACATTGAGGGTGACAGGCCCCTGCTAGTGCAGTTCTTCCGGAGCTGAATTCCCAGGGCCTCGAAGAAACAACCAGAATAAAGAGGGAGAGAAGGAAGCAGAGGCAGCCCAGGCCAGCTGCAGGCTCAGGTGATGCCCCGGGAGTTGTCACATAGCTCATGTGCAGTTAGCATTTGCCCTCATGGTGTATGGAACCAGCTGTCTCATTTAAGGCCGGCAAGCTCAATTTGTGTTTGTGTGCCAGTGAGTCTCTCTACTCTGGGAAGGCATGGAGCTCACAGTTGATGGAGGAGAGTGACCTGAGGGCATCGCAGAGAACTGCCTGGGTGTTGTGACCCAGGACTCAGTGTTGCCATGAGCGCAGTTTCCCCAGGCTAACACTGTGAGCACGTCCTCACGGGCCAGGCTGTGGCTGCACACTCGCAGACCAGGTGGATCCGGCGGCTTCTGGTGGGGAAAGTACGGAGTGGCATTGACTCAGGGCGTGGGGTGCAGATCCCGCCCCACCACCTTTCTCCTCTCTCTCTCGGTCCCAGCGTTACACAGAAACTCATGGATTCAGAAGACCAGAGCTGTCTTTGTTTTGCTTTTCTCCAGAGGCAAAGTGCTGCACTTTAGTGTTTGCATTTGTGAGATTAGAAGTTACAGCTCACACCAGCAAGAGAAGGTGAGGCGTGAGAGTGTTTACACAGGCCTTCACATACTTGATTTTTTTTCAGTGTACATTTGTTATTTAAAAAATAATAAACATGATTTCAAATTGCTAGCAGAAATTCTGAGAACTCTTTTTTTTATTTTTTAGTAAAAGGCACAAGATTTATTTGATCTGAAGAGAAACAGGAGTATAAAGTCTTATTTTCGGAATCTGGTGATGAAATGCCAATTTTTACAGACCTCAAGGGGACTGAACAGAGCTGACTGAATAAAGACTAATGAAGCCAAAAAAGGAGAAAACTCCTTCTGCCTGTTCCCTGCGTGGCTGGTTTTCTCTTGCCTAAAGCTCTGCCCAGGAGGGAAGTGAAGGGCTCTGGCGTGGAGCTCATCTGAGGAGGGGCACTCACTGCCTAGGCTCTGCACCCAAGGAGGGCTTGTAGACCATTCTGGTAGCCTCCAGTGCCTGTCACTTTGCCGTTCTCAGATTTTGCTGCCTCTGCCTGATTTTCCTCCTTTTTGGCAGGGCCATTTGAAAATAAAACAGTTTTATTGAGTAGGTGCATTGAATTGCACCTACTTAAACTATGTAATTTAATGTGTTTTGACACACACAGTGGACACACTCAAGATGTCCTGTGTTTCAGATGAAGTGAGATAAGGCTGGGGCTCAGTTTCTATGCACCTGGGAGCCCCTGAGGCCAGGGCATTTCCAGTCCAAGCAAGAAGAGCCGAAGAGGTACCCTTATGTGTCTTTGTGCTGTGATCGGGTAGAATGTTTCATTTTCTTTTTAAGATTCATTTATTTATGCAGACGAGCTGGGGTACAGACCAGAGGTGTGGGGCGGCAAGAGAGTTCACCAGACACAGAGTGGGGAGCAGAACAGGCAGATGGATGGAAACACACTGCTGAGGGGAGCAGCGGGCGAGGCAGGAGAGGTCTGCCGCGCCATTGTGGGAATCTCCCCGGCTGGGTGTCGAACTCACGTCACCGCTGCTGACTGCTCCAAAGCACAGCACCTAAACCCTGCGCCACCGGGGAGGCCCCAGAACATTTGATTTTTAAGTGTTGCGAATCACAGCTGGAATCATTGGGGATTGTTCCCCATTTTTGTGTTTCTTTCTGGAAATGACTAATGGAATCCCATCCAGAAAACTATCAGAACAGTTCTCTTGATGACTGTGTTTGTAGTCCTTATTGGTTGCTGATTAGGTAATTTTAGGGAGCAGGGAGGAGTAGCAAGAAGGAAAGGAGGTAAGGGTCAAAGGTAAGATACCTGGGATCTTTGAGTTATGTTTTTAAAATCCTTTCACAGAGGTTATATCTGTCATCCCCCAAAAGTTTGTTGTGCCCCATTGTGATTCTTTCGTCCAACCTTTCGTGCCACAAAGCCATCACTGACCTGCTTGCTCTCACAGTACATGGGTCTGTATTTTCTAGACCTACAATGGAATTCTATGGTAGGAAGCACAATTATTTTGAGACTCATCCATGCTGTGGGCGTCACTAACGGTTCCTTTTTATAGTGGAGTGCCTTTCTCTTGTGGTTGTACCTGTACTGGGTCCTTTCACGTGCTGATAGAATTTGGTTTGCTTCCTGAACTCCTTTCCTTCTTGCTACTCCTCCCTGCCCCCTAAAATTACCTAGCCAACAACCCATAAGGACTACAAACACAGTCATCAAGAGAACTGTTCTGATAGTTTTCTGGATGGTATTCCATTAGTCATTTCCAGAAAGAAACACAAAAATGGGGGAACGGTCCCCAACGATTGCAGCTGATTTGTAAACTGAACTGCTATCAGTATTCACATCCAAGTATTTATATGGACATCCACTTTTCTCTTGGGTGAATACCTAGGCGTGGAACAAAAGAATCATCTCACAGTTGTATGTCTGACTTCTTTTTTTTTTTTTTTGAAGTTTTGGTGCACTTTATTTCAATTTGTTTCCTTTGCAGTTCAGGTGGATATTTGATTCATGTAGGTGGAGAGCTGATTCATTATTTTGTTAAAAGTAAATGCATTCTTTTCCCTCAAGGAGTATCTTGACTCTGGATTTGAATACTCAACTTGGTTAACTTTAGTGGGGGGGAAAGCAGTGCTTTTAGGTTTGATCTTATGACTAAGAGGGTCCTCAACTGTGATGTGAACCCTGCTCCACTATGGAAGACAGCAAATGGCAAAGCATTACCTGTAATTAACAAGGCAGAATAGTGAAATAATCTCAAGCTCGATTCTGCTAAGGATCTAAAAAAACCTTGACTGAGAAACATTGTGGAGAGCTGCATGAAAGAAGTACACAACGACAGACAAGTGGCTTGAGAAGATGTGGTATATGTACACAATGGAATATGCCTCAGATATTAAAAAAGGTTAAAAGTTTGCCATTTGTGACAACCTGGGTAGAACTGGAGGAGTTGATGCCAAGTGAAATAAGTGAGAACGAGAAAGACAAATGCCAGGTGATTTCACCAATATGTGGAACAAAGAGAAAATAAAGGGATAGAGAAAACCAAACTAAAACAAACTCTTGGATTCTGACTGCAGAACTGAAATTACCAGATAGGGTGGTGATGGGCGCAAAGGTGGAGGGGACCCAGCTGACTGTGGTGGAGGGTCATTGGTGCTTTGGTGTGGGTATGATGTGATAACATGTGTTTAAAGGGATGGAATCTGTGCTCCTAAAACATACGCAGTGTTGTAAACCAATATTACCTCAATGGAAAAAACACACAAAACAAAACACTAAAACAGGTTCTTTTATTATTGAGTTTATTATTATTTATTATTTATTGGGTTTATTATTATTGAGTTTATTATTGAGTTTTTTAGTTCTTTATATTTTCTAGATATAAGGACTTTAGCAGGCATGAGATGTCTGATAAATGCTTTCTCCTAGACTGTGGCATGTCCTCTTAACCATGTATAACACTGAAATAAAACTGAATAGTCAGTATCTTTCATCCTCCCTGAATGACTGTGCAATGGCCTAGTTCAGCTCTGAGTTTCTTGACCTCTAATATTTTCTCTCACTTGCTTTCTATGCTGCCTTATAGGTAATTTCTCTAGATGTGACTTTTAGGTTAGTAATTCTCCGTTCAGCCATGTCTTATCTGTGGTTTAACTTGCGTGCAAAATTTCTTTGAATAGTTTTTCAGTTTTTTCTCTGGAAATTTTGATAGTTGTTTTTCCTTGTGAATATCTTTTTTCCCTTTAAATTTATTGCAACACTGTACACTACTTATTTTGTGTTACATATCTGAGAATTCCTACGGCTCTAGTTCTGCCAATCATTGTTTCTGCTGATTCTCACTTACAATTGTGTGAGTAATTATGTACTTCTGGATTTTGAATCCACTTTCTGTGGTACTTTGGGAATCTTTTGAGCTTGGGTTGATGAATTTCTCTCCAGAGTCACTTTGGATTTACTTCTAACTGGCTAGCCATCAATCTCTAAGTATTTTTAAGTTAATGTCTGCCTGTTTTATCCTTAATTATTTTGGTGGTACAAATGCAAATCTGAAACCCATATATGGGCAAGTATGGGGTTATATGTGCTTAGGAAAGATCTCCCCACTCCTTCCCCTTCTGATCAGATTATAATAGACTGATTTTTTTTTTTCTATCATATTAGTTTGGCAGGAGACTAATCTTATTTTTTCTATTCTTTTCTTACACTGAATATATAGCCCTAATGCACGCTGGGCTTGATACAGGAGTCTTAGTTATAATTTCCATCATGTTTCCTGGCTTCCAAGTGGCTATTGGAAGACAAGGCTCTTGCTTACTAAGACTGGCAAAGACACACAGGTCACCTGAGCTGCTGCTTATCACCTCCATTCTAGCATCCTCTTCCCTTTGACTCTTGAACTTTCATTTTCTTTCAATCTCAAATTTGCATCCCAGTAGGTGACATTTACATTTTAGGCAGCATTTCAGTGCTTTTTTTTTTTTTAAAAGATTTATTTATTTATGCATACAAGCTGGGGTGCAAGCCAGAGGTGTGGGACGACCAGAGGGTTCACCAGAGACAGAGTGGGGAGCAGAACAGGCAGATGGATGGAAATACACTGCTGAGGGGAGCAGCGGGCGAGGCAGGAGAGCAGCTGCTGCGCCATGTGGGAATCTCCCCGGCCAGGCGTTGAACTCCTGTCGGAGCTACCAGCAGCTCCGCAGCGCAGCTCCCAACCGCTGCGCCACCAGGGAGGCCCATTTCAGTGCTTTTTGATTTTCATATTGGTAGGGATTTTACTTTTTGTGGTGCCTAGCATATCTGTTTATATTAAGCAAGCTAAAAAGATACTTATTTTTTATATTTCATATCCATGTTGACTCTAGAATGCTTATCACATTGATAGTCGGAAGGGCAGCTGTTATATAATCGTGGGGATTATATAACCTTGGGGATGAGTGGCAGTTCTGTTACATGGGGGGAGGGCTTGACATGCTATTCGCATTTATTTTGTTGCTTTGGATACTGTGGAGTATGGGGGTTTACATGCACGTAATTATATATGTATTTGTAATTTATATTAGTGAGTAAAAACTAATCCCCATAAAATTAACATATGGTTTTAAAAGGTTCTTGCAAATAAACCATAGATGGGAACAACCTTACCAGTGAAAGCACATGGAAGCAGCAAGAGACAGGCAGAACTGACATTCATATTCCTAGCATGAGATCATCATCAGTCTCACTCATGCCCATCAGTTAAGGTCACTTCTTTTCTCTTATCTTCTGTGTGCAGTATGTTCTTTTTGGTATAATTTCCAGGTCTCGGAAATGCTTTTCTGATGAGGCTTTTCCATTTTACCCATCATCATATGGAATGGTGTGGTGGACTTGAATATATTTGAATTAGACTTCCTGAGTTTGAATCCTGGCTCCATGCCTTTCTAACTCTAAGACTTGGCAAATGCCTCAGTTCCCATAGTTTTAGTCATTTGTACTAATACCTACCAAACAGACTTTTTGTGAGGATGAATGAATATGCATAAAGTGCTTAAAACATACATATCACAGCCACAGGCTGCAAACCATAGCCTCTTCTAGGGGACTCGGTGATCCTCTCTAACGCTCCCCACCCACTCAGCCTCCAACTGTTCTTGTTTGGGAGCCACAGGCTCAAATCAACAATTGTCACTTGGCGCTCTCACTCTTCCTGTTCTCCAGTGGTGCTCCCTCTCTTATGCATCCCAACTCTCCACATTTCCTTTCCCAGTACAGCCCCCAGATTTTAAAGCCCCTTTGTGCCTGTGTGCCCTTGAACTAACAACAGCAGAGAGGTTCTGTATGACAGTCGCCCCTTCCTCTCCTGAATTGTACTTCCCTGGTATCACCCCAAATACAGTTTTATTACAGTGTTTCCTATTCCTTTATACTCTGCCATTGCTCTGGATGCATATAATGATGTTCATTTATCTTTCTCGGGTTGTCTTGTTTGGGCTGTAATTTGGTTCTAAATATGTGGAGGAGGTGAGTCTGGCGTCTTCATTCCACCGCCATCTTGCAGACTCTCTAGAGAACATAAAACAATGTCTGGTACATAATAGGTTTACACAGAGTGAGCTCTTCCTTTATCTTTCTATCCTAGGAGTTATGGAGTAAAGATGAGCAGTTGTCTGTACAGTTGTGTTGTAAAAGGAGAAACTGTAACACAACAGAGGCCTATGAAGGTATTTCTCTAAACCAGGTGTTTTTCTGTAGAGTGCATCGGGGTGATCGAAGGGAGAGGAACTTGGTTAGCAGAAAAATGTGTAGGAAAGTTCTGGTCCAGTAGAACAAAGTAAAAAATAGAAATTGTGTTATTTACTAGCACTATACTTAAAACTGCTACTGTTCAAAGTATTATATCAAATATCTCATTTGCTAGGAAGCTTAGAGAAAATATTTCTAGACAATACTGTAAACTTTTAAAACTTAGTTGAACATCACTAGATCTTTTTGAAAAAGCTAGAAACAAAAATTTGAATGTAATTCCTGAACTTCATTAGAATTAAGACCTTCTCTTTCAGTTAATATTTGAACAAATAAATTGTGGTCAAATACACATAACCTAAACATAACCATTTTTAGGTGCACAACTCAGTGTTGCTAAGTTTATTCACAGTTTCATACAACTAAGGTCCAGAAAATTTTCGTTTTTTAGAACCGAGACTCTCTACCAGGGAGGGCCCAGGCCCGCTTCCTCTCTGCCGACCCTCTGGAAGCCGCATTCTGTTCTCTGCCTCTCTGGCCTGTCAGTCAATTTAAAATTGGCCCTGGATGGTCTCCCTGGCACCGACTGCTGTGTGGCTTTGGGACGAACGTCCTGCTGTGTCTCTGCTTCCCTTTCTTCTCCACATGCACGGGAAGAAGTATCAAGTATCTTTCCTGAGTGTTCTTGGGGAAGAGAGGAGCCATGTGCTTCACTTTCACCTCAGAGAGGAATATTCTGTCTCCCTCTGGCCATTGCCAGCAAGACGAGCTTGTCTCCCCTGCAAGGGGCCAGGCCTGCCCTTGGCACACAGTGATGAAGGCCTCTTGGTAGCAGATCATCCGTCAAGGTTGGCACATCCAGCTCTTTGTCCGATTTCATTGCCTGTTCGCGGCAAACCTGAGCTCTCCCCTCAGCCCCCCATGGATGGTCTCTGCCTGTGGACTCGCATCAAAGAGGCGATGCTCTCTCAGTCACACCCACACTCCCGTCAGCAGCCCCGGCCCTGCAGGTCCAGTCGGCTGCTGACAGACACACAGCTGGCTCCTTCTAAGTGGCTTTCTTTTGTTGAAAAACATCATCTCCAACAGTTTCTGATACAATAAAAAAAGGGAAAAAAAAAAAGAACCAGAGGCAGTGGAGTTTTAATTACATAGGATTATTCGTAGGCCAAGATTCTGCCCATAAACTCAAAGGAGAATACTTACTTTAATGCCACCGTGTGTTTTAAGATGTACTTATCTGACTTATTTTTTCAGTTTATCTTCTGAGCAAATGTAAGGGAAAGGAGAGGAGAGAAGTAGAGGCTCTACACTAAAAAAAGCAGAAACTGAGTTTTGCCCGACTTTACCAGACTCGTCGCAAGTTCTCCGTCCTGTCCTGCGTGTGATGACTGGGTTGGGTAAAGGAGGGTGGGTGGTACATTGTCTCTTCTCCTCTCCCCAGAGGTTGTGCTGGCACTAAGAGCTCTACCACATCAAGTTGTGTGACATTAAACAGGTGACTGTTTGCAAAGCTTCAGTCTCCTCCCCTCCAAAATGGGGACAGTAACAGCATCCTGCTGGCACTTTGGTTGGAGGGAGGGGGAAATGAGACATCGTGCACAAAATGTTCAGCTCTGTTACTGGCAGACAATAAATACGCAATTAATAATCACTTTACTAGCTTCCCCACCCCCATTTTTTAAAATAAATATATATTTTTATTGTTATTTATGTCTTTTACATTTTGTATTCCCCTTGGGTAGCCCACCACCAATTCACCCGTGATCCATCTCCATGGTCCCTTGTGTTCTTTTCTATTCCATTTTTAACTTTTTAATTAGCTCCAGAAAGGCTCAGAATAAGTTTCCTTTTTCTTTTTTTGTTCTGGTCTCTTGTCTCTCCCAAGGAGGCATTCAACGAGCCTTGAGTCCAGGGCATGTGGAGGACTGTGATGGCAGCAATGACGATGGTGATGCTGATGATGGTGATGATGGTGGTGGCGATGATGAGCATGGTGGTGGTGATAATGCTGTAGGGGGACACTTAGAGGGAACCCCCCTCCCATGATGTGAGATGTGCCGGTGGGCCTTTAGGAGACTCTACTAAAGTAGGAGTATGGCGGGCAGATGGCCCGACTTCATTCCTTCTTTCTGTCCATGCCACAGGGAATATACAATTTTCTGCCCTACTTTAAAAAGGAGAAAACTAAAGGTTAGAAAGTGAAATGAGTTACTCAGTGCCGCCTGGCTAGAGGGAGGACGGGGCTCTAACTGCCAAGTCCACACAATTCTGCAGGGACAAGGAGCCCTGTTCCCCCTTCCTCAGCGGAACTCCAGCCGG
>PVIJ01017940.1:0-27840 GCA_004024925.1 Scalopus aquaticus | reverse complement strand
GAGCATCCTGTCTGTGCTGTAGGTTTCCCTCCTTAAGCTTCTTGGTCTTTGTGAGGAGATTCCTGAGACTGGGGAGATGTCCCTGGGCTGGTGGGAGTTTGGGAGAATGGGCACTGCAGGGTGTGAGGGAAAATGGGAATGGCTCAGCTTCCCATAGCAAGAGGCTTTTGTGGGCTTGGCAGGACTTTGATGGCAATGAGTCCCCAGGGGGGCTGTGACTTGGGGTCTGTCACCCGGGTATCAGCTGTGCAGGGAAACTTCTTGATAAGGGAGGAGGGTGAGGATACCCGAGAGCCGCCGGCCCGACTGAGGAGTTGCTGGCTTCCTGCTGGCTCTCTGGGACTACCACGTCTCCCCCCGAGAACAGCCTCTTGGCTAATAGACTGGCGCCAGTCAGAGCTGTGGAGCTTGCAGGAAGAAGCTGCAAAAAGGCTCCAGTCCCTGCCCCTGCCCTGGGGTGTGGACTCTGGGTCTATCCTGCCAGGCTCACGTGAGGGCAGGCTGCAGTCTGGCTTCCTCCAGCACCTTGGGCAGGACACGGCAACCCACCCAAAGCTACAAGATAATGAGCAAGTGAGAAATGGTTTCAGGGAGCTGAAGGCTGCCTTGAGAGCAGCAAATGAGGTTCCCGAGGTGGGCCAGGTTTGAGCTGGAGCTGCCCCTTCCTGAGAGAGGGTACATGCACCCTCACTCCAAGTATCAATAGGTTCTTGGGAACTACAACTCTAAGTACAGGTAAGGAGAGCGGGTCCTTAAATAAAGTTTTCCTCAGTATTGGATTTTTTTTTCTCACAGACTTTATGCCAAAACATTGGACCATAGGATCTGATTTGAGGACCTCCTGTACTCACAAGAAGGTAGAAAAACAGGCATTCAGCTGAGCCTCCTGCCTGACAGCTCAGGAGGGAATCCATGGGCTCAAGGGGGCAGGGGGTGCACATGAGCTTCGGCTTAGAAGAGCTGCACAGTGCTTTGAAATTGTGAAATAAACCAGATAACCAAAGTGCTTGGGCCCTGGGCCTCCTGGTGGTGCAACAGGTTAAGCGCAGCACTGTGGGGCTGTCAGAGGCTGTGGTGTGAGTTCCATGCCTGGCCAGGGAGATGCCCACATGGCGCTGCAGAACTATCCTGTCTCGCCTGCTGCTCCCCTCAGCAGTGTATTTCGATCGATCTGCCTGTTCTGTTCCCCACTCTCCATCTCTGGTGAACCCTCTCACTGCACCACACCTCTGGCCTGCACCCCAGCTTGTATGCAAAATTAAAAAAAATCTTTAAAAAAAAAAAGTACTTGGACCTGATTTCCAAATCCAGGATGCTAATCCAGGGCTTGCCTGACAACCTTTAGACTTGTGCCCTACAGAATTTCTGAGATGTGAATGAATGATCTCTCCTTGGCAGAGCTGTGGGTGAGGAGTGGAGAGAGCTTGGTGGTAGACTCTGAATTTAAGGCGAGTCAGAGATCCTGCAAATGAAAGGAATTTAGTTGTGGTGCATCTGGTCCCTAATTTACAGGTTCATCTACCCTTTCTTTCTGTTCCCCAGTTACTCTGACACTTACTTATCCACTCTCCCACCCAGCAGCCCACTACTTCATGTGTCTATTCTCCACTTGGCCCTCTCCCCCCCAATACTCCCTGCCTCCCTCAACCCTTCCCTCCCTTCCTCCCCCCATTTCCTTTGACAAAGTTACTAAGCTTCTCTTCCCTCCTGGAGGTTGGCTACAAATGCTTCTTTTCTTCTTTCTGCTTTCAGATTCTGGTCCTTCTTGTTTCTTCAGAGGCCAGCAATGGAGTCTCCCATTCCTCCTTTGGAGGCTGGAACTATCTCTCTCTCAGCTCCCTCTGAACTTGGCTTACATCCTCTTTAAGGGTGCTTGACACACAAGTCTGATTGGACTTTTAAAAAAAATTTTTTAAAGATATATATATATATATGTTTATACATACACATATATGTATATATAGATGTCTGTACATCTACACACACACACACACACACACACACACACACACACACACACACACAACATTGTTGTTCATTTTTGCACAATATTTTATTTTTACCCTCAAGTGTAATCCCCATAAAATTCCCACTGCCAAGTCACCTGTGGGGTCACCATCATCTCCTGTGTTCTTCCCTTCCCTGTGTTGATCCGTCTCTCTCCCCCTCCCCTGCTATAGTCTATGAGTTAAAGTTTGCCTACTAGTTTTGTCTTTTTTCCTCCACCCCTTGTTTGGTCCAGCCCTGTGGCTGATGGACCATTTAGCACCAATCAACTCATAGCTCGTACCTGATTGGTCAATTCCATGACGATTCCAGGTTTGCATAAAAGGGAGAAACAACTGACACAAAGCAGTTTCTGGGCTCTGAGGGGCAACTGCCATAACTGACTTCAGGTGGGGCAGGCATCAGGGACAGCTGGCTGTGGCCGACTTGGGGGTCCCACCCTCCAGTGCCCATGGGCTCCTCATAGGGTTCCCTTGGGTGGTGTCCTTGGTATGTGGGGCAGTCCCCAGATGCTCTGTGCTGGGCAGAGCACCAGGACACTGTGCTAAAACAGCGCTGTCTGGGTACGTGGTGGCAAATAGGGGAGATTTACTTTCTCTTAGGGAAATGGAGAGAATCCTCTAAAATCCTTCTGGGCTTAGGGGCAATTGGGATATTTGGAAAGAAAAGTTTCACTTTTAGTTGGCGAACTTTAGAGGGTCTTGTCACTTTCTATGACACATTCAGAAGTGGTGACCAAAAAATGAAAACTAGAAAGCAGGAGTAGGGAGGTAAGACACTCAAGCTCTCCTCGCTGCATACAGTTCGGGAAGGAGATAGGATTGTGTTCCTCTTTCAAAGACATTTTGCACTTTTTCCAAAGAGCAGAATTCAGCCACACCTGAGTGAAGAAATCAAACAATGCACAAAAATGAACAACCAAGTAAAAAATATATAAATAAAAATTTTCAAAAACCTCCCAAACCCGATGGGGCCCAGCCCTTGGTGACAGATGATGACCGGGCAGGGGGAGGGGACTCATCCATGTGCACAGCACAGGCCACCAGGGCGCTCTGCCCTGGCAGGAGCAGTGGCACATCCCCTACAGCAAGCAGGGCTCGCCAGGAACCAGCTCTCCTGCCGGTCGGAAACACATCCCCCTCCCTTGACTGTAAACCAAGACTCAATACATGCATCCAGTTCAGCACATAAAGGGCTCTTATCAATCCGGGTTTTGGTGATTTGGAGACTGGGCTATGGGGGTAGGCGTGGCAACGGACATCAACATGTTCAGAAGAGCGCGGGGATCCTTGGCAGCGTCCCGGAGGGTACCTTGGAGCAGACGAGGTGGAGAGGCCTGTAGCACGTGGGCGGGAAGGCCCGGGGTATATGGTTTGGCTAGGCCTGGAGCATATGAGCTGGGGAAGCCTGGACCACATGTTCAGGAGGCTGGGCCCATATATTGGGGTGCATAGGCAACGCCAGCAGCAGCTGTTGAGGGGAAAGCGCATGGCTAGGTTAAGGCAGACTGTCCACAGTGTGAGTGCACCTGAGCAGGTGGGAGCAGGAGGAAAGCAGGAAGGAAGGATGGGCTATGGGAGCACAGCCAGGGCTGGGGCATAGAGGTGCCGCACACCCTGCACCCATGCTTTGACAGGCTGTCGGGGGCCAAATCTGGCCTCATGCATCTGCGCTGCTGCAGCCGGCCTGGTGCAGGGGGCACAGCCTGGACTGCAGTGAATGAGCAGGTGGTGTGACCTCGGACTCTCGGGTGGGGGCGCTGTGGTGTGGGCAGCTCTCCAGGCACAGCGGCTGTCTCTGCCTCGGGGCTGTCTGATGCCTCCTGCAGAGTGCCAGGAGTCTTGTGTTTTGTAGCAAAAACATTTCTTGAGCAGTGAGGGGACTTGAGGGTTAGGGTGGTCTCCCCAGACTGGCCAGCACAGAGGTCCAGTTCCCGAGTAGGATCAGCATGATCAGGACATGGTGGCCTGGTGCTGCCCACAAGCACCATAAGTGGGGAGCAGCCTGGCTGACCCTGAGCTTCTCTGAGGGTGCCTGTCGCCCCCTCTGCTCACTGGGGCAGTTCTGAGGGACTGGTAAGGGGGCCAGGTGGCCAGGCCAGCCACAGGCCTGCATTTCAGCATGGTGGCGATACCTCCTGCAGGGAGTGACAGGGAGGTGTATGCCTCGTGGCACTCTTGTCATGGCTGCCTCTATTTTGGGAGGGTCACTGCCCTGGGAGGGGCAAGGACCATGGGCATCACGGGACAAGAGTGGTGTCGTGGACGCAGAAGCAGCTGCCAGCACACCGGGAAGATATGACCCAGGGCCGCCATAAAGTTGAAGCATCGGGTCTGAGAGCCAGGTCAGGGCTGAGGGTGCCAGGAATCCAGGGCAGGAAGCACGTGGGCCCAGAGTGCCCTCCCCTGCCCGCCTGCCACCAGAGCACAGAGAAGCCGCCTGCCCTGGTCTGGGCCAAGCACTCATCAGCACACCGTGGGCTGTTTGAGTTCGGGAGTGTTAGACCCACGGTGTGGCCACTGTGGTCCAGGAAGCACCTCATTTTGGGACACCCAGGGCAAAAGTTACCTGGAGGACCCAGATCCCAAAACTAGGACTCTGCCCCAGCACAATGTGGGTTGGGCACGGTGGCCCCACGGCTGAACCTTCTTCCGCACACTGGTCAAACTGATGACCGAGGCACTCCCAGGCCTGGCAGGCACATTGGTCCCGGAGTGCAGGCCTGGCATCGAAACCATGCTGGCCGGGGCAGAGCGCCGTGTCCCTCGTGGCACCCAGAGCGCCACCTCCATGGAGGTCCAAGTCGCAGGTGCCCCACACAACTTGACCAGGGCCTGCCCTTCCCTCGGTGGCCACACTGGCAGAGGCTCCCGGTTTGCTGCTGGGGACTGCACGGCTGTTTCCTGTACGTGGAGTCAAGTGGGTGCCCACGTGGGGATGGGGTCTCTGTGCTTCATCTGGCCCTGGCCCTGGGGAAGGTGGGCTGGTTGGCCAGACCTGAGGGTGGCAGGATTTCAGGTCAGGAAGCAGGACCCTTTTTTCTCAGGGTGCCAGTCCCTGCCCGCCTGTCACCTGAGGACAGGGATGTGGTGGCAGAGACCCATGCTCACCATCCAACTGCGGACGACTTTGTAGTTGTAAGAAAGAAGCAGAGAGCTGGGAATGGTTATTCTCAAAGGAAGTGAAGGATCAGGAGAGTCAGAATAACAGAATTCTGGCGGTTTTTCCAGGCCTGCTTCCTACTCCATTTCTTATCTAGCAGCCAGATTGTGGACAACCAACCATCCTCGTTTGCTACCAGGGCTTCTCATTCTTGAGTCATTCAGTACCAAGCACTAAATCTGGCTGGTCCATCCCACTCACTACACTGACTAAGGTCACCATCAGGATGATCCCTGACGCTGCCGACAGCATGTGACAGCTTTGTGGGGTGAGAGAATGAGAGAGAGAGAGACGAAGACAAAAGACAGAGGCAAGTGCAAGTATAAGGGGGGCATGGAAAGAGAATGAAAAGGAGAAAATAATTGGAGAAAGCTGCAGAGGGGAGGAAAGAAGGAGCCTGGCAGCCACAGGCCAGACGTGAGCTGCACCCTGGGGAAAGGCCAGTGGCAGTCAGCCTATCCTGACCCCCAGGGCCGCTCCTGGCTTGACCCCCAGGCAGGACAGAGTGAGCTTCTCCCCTGGGCTCTCTCGAGGAGCTCTTCCTGGAGACGCAGGTGGTGTGGGCGGCCTCCAGTTCAGCTCCACCAGTACTGGCTGGAACCTGGTGCACCTGCTCTGGGACCCACCTGGACAGTCCTCAGGGCCCTTCTCCAGACTTTGGTCTTCAGGAGCACATGAAGTCCAGGAGCTCAGCTCTCTTCCAAAGCAGTTTTGCTGCTTCCTTTGGAACCAATCTGGATGAGAAGGAGGCTGTGGGTTCCCAGGGAACCTCAGGGTCTGTGGCAGAGAAGATGGGACAGGGCAAGGGTATCAGCAGGATGACCTTTTCCAAACTCAGCCTTGCCTGGTGGACGGTGATGTGCCCAGCAGGGGACCAGCAACAGCACCCCCACCCCCACCCCATGCCAAAGGTCAGGAAGGGGAAGCCTGAACAAAACTTAGCACTTTCAACCCCACATGGCCCAAGGGCGGTGACAGGGCTAATTTACTGTGTCATCCCCCTTCCAGGCAGATTTGCACAATACAGAATAGGCCAGACAACGTGGGGTTGATATTAACAGGCAACCCTTCAATACACTTTTAAAATATTTTAAAATATTTTTCAGAAAAGTAACCTATGAAGGTCTCACCCATCTTCAGAACAATGCCTGGGGGAACCACCACAGGGGGGCAGCATTTTTAAAGGCTCAGACAGTGGAACTCAAGGAATTTATTTTGCTTTTTGAGTTCTCAAGGAACTGAAGGTCATCTTTCTGCCCTCCTGTAACATTCCTGCATTTTGTTGCGGATGTTAGAGGTTGGAAATGTGCACAACAGGTGAGATACTGCTGCCTTCCCCACTGTCAGGTCAGGGGCTCAGCGGTCTGGTGAGACCCACTTCTGGCTAACTCTTGAGAAAGTTTCCTGCCCTCTCTGTGCTCCAGGCTCCTTGTCTGTGCACAGAGGGGAAAGCCCAGCCCCTGTGATGATTCTGAGAACTACATGGGGTCCTGTGCAAACATTCTTGGTGTTTATTAAACATAAGGCAGCTGACCTACATTAAGCTGTGTGGATAACGGAGAAAGGCCGGGGGACCTTGAACAGACAGGATTCAGCTTGTGGAAGAAAAGAACTTGATTTTCCCCTCGCTGACCACTCTGCCGTGTTCACATGGCTGGGCTGCCTCACGCCCCTTTTCTGCCTCCCTCTGACTGAAGCATCTCTTGAGCCTGCATGTCCCCAGGGCAAACAGCTATGTCAGCCCAGCACATCTCCACTGAGATTGTAGGGTGGAAAATCTGAACAGGAAAGATGGAGGCAGGGGGACTGGTGGGGAAAGGCTTTTGGCTAGTCTCAGGGTCCAATCACCAAGTACCCCCCACCTTGCTTTCTGACTAACTAGGCGCACAGGGCCAGCGACACTGTCTCCGGCCTCCCTGAGCCTGCAGGAAGTCTTGTCCAGTTGGGTGTGGCTGCTTCCCTGTTGCTCATGGGGAGGGTTTGCCCCTATCAGTGAGATAGCTGGACTCGCCTCTCAGGGAAAGGTTCTGCCTTCTGGTAACAGTGAGAATCCAGTAAGAAAAGCCCTGGGCCAGGCTCAGCCTCCTCCTCTGTAAAGTGGGTCTTCTAAGGCGCCTCCTCCCTCCAGGCGGCTGCTGCAGAGCCCTCCAGGCGCTCCGGACGGCGGGTGTTGGGGTCTGGCAGCCTCTCCAAGGAGGAGGAAGCTGGGGAGCAGCGTCCTGTCCCCTGTGGCAGGTCACTCTGGGTGCCTTTACTGACCAGGCCCTCCCTGCTTCTCCCACAGAAAAAAGGGTCACGCCATGGTTCTCTCAGTAACTGAGGGAACACTGCTTCCTAAGACATTTGGGAGCCTGAGGAGGCAGTGAGTCCAGCCCACCTTTACTAGTATTTACTCCTTGTATTTTGGTGATTTACAGTCAAGCCTCTTTCTCTTAGGTTAGTAAGGCTGGGAAGATAGAGGTGCCTGTTTGTGGTATGTGTTTTAAGGACGATGGAGAGACTACGTTATTCTGAACTCTTAACTAGGTCCACTTCCTGAATGCTGATAATACACAACATGTCGTAAAACTGGCATGGGCAGAAATAAGCTGAATCAGAGGTAAGCTGACAGCAGCAAAGAATCCCAGCAACCCTCCATCAGTGGAGACCCCCGCCACCAGCGCTCGCCCAAAATTCCAGCAGTAGCCTGACCCTATAAAGACCGTTTCCCCGATCTCGGCACCAATTTTCACTCTGCCAGATCCTACAGTTGCCCTTCATGGACTGAAAGCCTGCTTCAGTCTGGTATTCTGGGCCTCTTTCTTTTCTAACAAGTGTCACATGCCATGAGGCCAGAGACCGTCTGTCTCCTGGATGGAGCCCGGCTGTGCCCGCAGGCCCGGGCTGTGGCCTTCTCCGTCTCTCTCCTTGCAGCTGAGTAAGATTATAGGGGGTCTAGCCCACCAATCCTTCCAGACCATCGTCTCAGGGAGCCTCACCCTCAAGAACTTTTCCTGGTCACCTGGAACCCTGGCTCCCCACAGCTTTTAATCTATTCTCATTAGTGGCTTTAACATAACTGCTGCTTGGCTGTGTCTGAGGTATTATTTTTCATACAATTCTGTGGGAAAATTTTCCAGCCTTTCATTATGGGCATTGCCAGTGCTCTACATAAAGCGGGGGAGGGGGGGAACCACAATTGTGCAACAAGCAACTCTATCTACTACCTGGATTTGACAATTACTATCTGACACAGAATTTCATGCTCATCACCTTTTCTGCTAGAAAAATCATTGCAGATTTTTGAGGGAAAGGTTTTTACCACATGTCAATCCACTTTATGAAAGAAATGAAGAAAACAAAAATAAATTACAGGATTTGTAAAAATTATTTACACTCAAAGTGTAACACCACACTGTTAAAGAAACGGGAGTCGTGGAGCCAGCTGGTGTGTAGGATGCTGCTGGGAAGGTAAAACCTGCCCTTTTTATTGACTGAATCATTCTAGAATCAATTTCTCAGAGCAGGAGAACAAAGAGAAAAAAGTTAGAAGGAAGCGAAGGTATGCTTAGGTTATCCAGGCTTTGCGGGGAGATGAGTTTGAGGATCAGGATTAGTTTTCTGGCCCATGTTTGAAGATCGAAATCAAGCATCTGATGCCAATCGTGGTTCTAATCTTATTACGAGGCATCCTGCTGATCAGTCTCTGGGACGCCAAGTTACAGGTCAGGTGACGCCTCCCCAGGCTTTCCTGGTCCTGCCTCCTATACTCATTGCCCAGGGAATTAACATTCCTCTCTTCTTCAGCTTGAGAGGAACCTTTGCAGGGTCTGTAGTTTGCATTCTTTAAGTTTAGTTTAGATTGCCTGGGACAAAGGGACTTGTAATTGAAAGGGCCAAACTGCACAGCCAGAGTGGCAGCCCAAGCAGCCCTTTAAGCCCAGCAGACCCCCATCAAAGGCTGAGTTTTGTATCACTTTTCATCAAAATTGTCTATAAACTTGTTTTTCCAAAGAGCAAGGACAAGCCATTCCACTATCCTTTCTGAATTTTTGGTCCACAGAACCTGGGAGCATAATAAAGTGGTTCTTCATTGATGTCACGAGTTTGAGGCGGCTGTGTCACAGCAGTAGATTACAGCAATGTCCTTCCTTCACACAGGATTTTGATATAAGATCTTCCCCTTCTAGATCCTTCCATCCTCTAGAAGAATTCAGTCTAAACCTGAATGATAATTACAACAGTCTGATCCCCCAGTCTTGACCCCCTCACCCACCGTGATGTGGTTATCTACCACCATGGCTGCTCTGTCCGTTTACAAAGACTCAGTTTCTGGAGAATATTAATGGCCACCATGGAGGCCTCAGGATATGGGGCCAATGGAAGCTCCTCTCAAAGCCCCATCAGGGAGCCCATGCCTCTACCTGGGAATGTCAAAGAGTAGGACGCAGAGCAGAGCTACAGGTCAGAGTGGCCGTGCCAACCTTCCTGTCCTACATAACCATGTGCATCATGTCTCTATGGGTCAGGGAGACACCCCGGCAGGCAGTGGGGCCTCCACCCGGAATCAGCCCTACTCTCTGCCCCCAGAGCAGGTACTACGTGGGGCCTCACAGTGAGACTTGGCTAAAGGAAGGGTTGGGGTGCCAGGGAGGCCCCTGGACACTGGTAAAAGTAGTGGAGATCTCAGCCCAAGTGATCTGAAGGGGCTAGTGTCCATTACAGCCTCACGGGCAGCTAAGAAAGTGGGGAGTGGCTGTCTGGGGTACCTGGGCCTGTACTCTTCCTGCTGCTGGTGCTACCACCTGCAATGTTGAGCTCAGGGAGCTTCCTGCACCAACCCACGAGCTGGACGGACTTCAGGGCAAGAGTCTCCAGAGGAGGAATCTGCATTCCTCCTCCATTCTGAAGGCTGCCTGCAGAAGACCCTCAATGTCTATTTCGTCTTGGAAGCTCAAGTGCCCCTGGCACCATGACCCAGGGGCTCCTAAGGTCCACCCTGTCGTCAGACTCACTATGCCAGGAAAACAAAGAAAACGTGGGCGATCACATGGACCCAGTTTGTGGACCAAGAGTAGACACAGTAAGATCAATAATAAAAACATGATTTATTTTTACAGGGATTGAGAAATGGGAGAGCTCAGAGAGAGAATAACAGGAAGGGGAGGGGGAGAGAATTCGCATGACCAGATGCATTTGTCCTATCCTAAATAATGTCTCCTGAGCAGAAACCAAGGTCCAAGCCAAAGACACCCCTCCTCTCCAATGTTTAACTGACAACCCCAACCACACTAGTGCCCAAACCCAGCAGTTCAATGATCAAAACACCCCAGTCCACTCCTTGGCCTGTCAGCCACCCAGCAGGGGGTTGAGTCCAGAAAGCCTCACCTTCTACCAGCGATTCCCAAGTGAGGATGGAGTCTAGAGCTCCGCCGCCCGCCATGGAGCTGGCTATTAGCACCACCCCTGGCTCAGAGGTCTTCCCTGACTGTTCCCCTTACCCTGTCACCAGGGTCACTAGGCCAGGAAGTTGCCCTGGTGACCACAGCTCTTAGGAGGGAGGCAGGCTTCTTGGTGAGCCCCCAAAAAGAAACTCTCTGTGCTCCTTGTCCCTAACCAGAAGGAGCACCCCTGATTCCTTCCCTGGAACTTCTCCATTTAGGAAGCAAAATAGCCACCTCAGAGTCTGGTGACTGCAGTGCTCGATCGGCTGCCCTGGACCTGTGACCTGCATGCCCAGTGGCAGCTGGAGGGCAGGAGATTTCCGAGGGCTGCCTGCTCAGCACCTGTTAGAAATTGACTGTGCATTCTGGGCTTTGGATGTTGTCACAATCTTTTCATTTTTCACCCAATGACTATTACTTTTACTGGGCTCCAGAGACAGCTGTGTTGTCACATAGACATCACTGTGTCACTGTGTAGAAAATCCTTAGCTTGTTTGGGGTGGGCCTCCCTGCTGGGGCAGTGGTTAGGCGCTGCGTTGTGGAGTTGTCGGCAGCGGTGAGGCAGGTTCGATGCCCAGCTGGGGAGATTCCCACATGGCGCAGCAGACCTCTCCTGCCTCTCCCGCTGCTCCCCTCAGCAGTGTATTTCCATTGATCTGCCTGTTCTGCTCCCCACTCTGTCTCTGGTGAAGCCTCTCGTCTCCCCATGCCTCTGACCTGTACCCCAGCTTGTAAGCATAAAAAAAAAATCCTAAAAAAAATGGAAAATCCTTAGCTTTTTTGCTTCTGAGATTTTACTTACCTCTCCCACAACCTGGAGACCTATTTTCAGAACAGTGGTCAATGAACTGGTGCTCTGCAGTAGACCCCTTAGAGGTCAAAGAAGGAAAGGGGGTACAGGGTATTGGCTTGGAGACATGACCTCTGTCATTCCCAGCTCTGCTATTGGAATGGGAATAAGATATACCTCTTCCGTAGTAGCCGTGGCATGACGTCAGTATCTCACTGAAGGACTGTCCAGTCTCCAAAGTCCTTTCCCGGCACTGTGCCGACATCAGACAGGCCTGAGTGCAGAGCAGGGAAGGTGTTGGCATGTGCCATCCCTGGGAAGGGTGCTGGTCCTAGGGTTGAAGGCAGCAGCCCAGAGGTTGGTGGGGTGACAGCACTCAGTGTCCTGTGCCACCCTCATTCCAGAAGCCCAGGTGCTGCTTCCCCTCATTCTTTTTATTCTCAATGGAGACTTTGATTGGGGGCACTCCCCCCTAGCCCAGAACACCACTGAAGTTTTAACTTTTCAGGAAGTTGGGTTTGTCTATTTATGACCTGTGCTTTTGATTTCAAAAGCCATTATTAAATCTGAAGTCATAAATTTTTCCCTGTATCTTTAAGATTTCAGTGATTTTAACTGGTGCTTTTAAGTCTTTGATCCATTTGATCTATTTTGTGCATATAGTATAAGGTAAGAGTCATTGCTTTACCTGTATTCTGCTGCATGTGGATATCATCTCTTTCTTAGCAGCTTTTGTTAAAAACACAGTCTTTCATCACACGCAATGTTCTTAGCACCCTTTCAAAAATCATTGACTATACTTCTATGGTCAAAGGTTTATTTTGGAGCTTTCTGTCCTATTCCATTGATCTATATGTCTGTGCTGATAGCAATACCATACTGCTCTTCAATTACTATAGTTTTATATAAATTTTCAAACCAGAAAACGTGAGGCCTCCAAATTTGTTCTTCTTTTTCAATTTTTTTTAAAGATTTTTTTTTTATTTATTTATACATACAAGCTGGGGTACAGGCCAGAGGCGTGGGGTGGCGAGAGGGTTCACCAGAGACAGAGCGGGAGCAGAACAGGCAGATCAGAAATACACTGCTGAGGGGAGCAGTGGGCAAGGCAGGAGAGGTCTGCCACGCCATGTGGGGTTCTCCCCGGCTGGGCGACCTACTTGCGTCGCCACTGCCAACAGCTCCTCAGTGCAGCACTTAACCGCTGCGCCACCAGGGAGGCCCTTCTTTTCCAATTTTTTTTCTTGTTATTGAGAATGCCTTGGGATTCCATAAGAATTTTAAAATAAATTGTTCAATTTACTGAAAAATAATGCTATTGAGATTTTGATTTCTTTGACTCTATACCTAGCTTTGTCAGTATCATCACCTTATTACTGTAACCAGTCCATGAATATGTCTTTCTGATGACTTAAAGCTTCAATGTATTTCAGTAATATATTGTTCAATGTTCATGAGTTTTGTCTCCTTTGTTAAATATATTCATAGTTGTGTTTGTAGCTGTTTTAAATGAAATTATTTCAATATCCATTTTGAGATGTACATTGTGTATAGAAATGCAATTGATTTTTATATATTGATTGATACCATTTACTACTACCCTTAAGAGATTTGTCACCTCAACATTTATGTCATTTAGATATAAAATTGTATCATCCAGGAACAGAATTGTCCTTTCAATTTAGATGAATTCTTTCTATCTTTCTCTTATTGCTATAAGACTTGTAATATATTTTTGAACAGAATTAATTAAGCAACATCCCCATATTACTCTTGATGTTGGGGGAATAGTATTTGGACATGACCAATTGTGCTGTTTGGCAACCAGATGGCCTTCATTCCATAGTGCACAGATATTGATAAATTAATTCCACATTTTTTTTACATAACCTTTATCATTTTCAGGAAATTTTCTGGGTTCCTGATTAGATTCCTTTTACCTAGAAGTATAGTTACATTTTATCAAAAGTTTTCTTTCTATCAAATGAGATGATCATGTAGTTTGATATATTCAAACTAAGAAGGTGGGGATGTTATATTTAATTTGTCGAACCATGTTTTGCATCATAGAATTGAATCCTAGTTGTCCTTGTGTATCAATTTTTTGATATTCTCTTAAATGCAGTTTGCTAGATTTTGTTGTAAATTTTGGCAGCATTATTATTAATGAATTTTTGCATGTAATTTCCTTTCATTGTAGTGTTTCTCTGGCTTTGGTATCATGGTAACAGAAGTCTGAGAAAATGGATTTGCCAGTGTCCTCTTTAAAGGTTTTACAAAATTTTGAGAAGGACCGTTATCACTCCCCAGCGGACTCTCCTCCCATCCTGTTCTCTACTCTCGCTTACTCCTCCCCACCTTACACTCTTGGGATTTGTTGACTCGTCCAAAGACTAGATTTTTTTATTTCATTGATCTTTCTCTATGATTCTATTCCATGTATTATTTATCTCTGCTTTGATATTATTTCCGTCCTTCTGGTAGCTTTGGCTTTAATTTTTCTTCTTTAGAGTCCTATGAAAGGGAGAGTAAGTTATATTTCAGATCATTATTTATTACGCTAACATTTATTTTTAGAAAAGTCTCTCTTTGAATTATTTTTGCTGCATCACATTTATCTTCGTAGGTTGGATTTCCATTGGTATTTTTCATTCATTTCCTAATGTATGCTTGGCCCCATTCGTTGTGTGAAATTATGTTGTTAATTTTCACATATTTGTGAATTTTCCAGATTTCCTTCTGCTATTTATTACTTACTTCACTCCTTTGAGATAGGAAAAGATACTTAGATGATTTTCACATTTTAAATTTGTTAAGATTTATCTAATAATCATATGATCAATTCTGGAGACTACTTCATGTACACTTGAGGAAAATGTTCATTCTGCTCTTGTCTGGTAGAGTGTTTGTACATATCTATAGAAGCAATTTTTTATAATTTATCCCACTTTCTCGATTCCCTTTTATTTCTCTTTCCTTATATTTTCTTTTTGTTTCAAAGAATTAAAGTGAAACATTGTAGTCCTCAGAGTTTATTGTGTGATGGCTGTCTCTCTCTTAAATTCTTACATTATTTGCCCCATCATTTCTGGTAACAAGTAACTGATTTCTCTCTATACAGATGGGTCATAGAGTCTCCAACCCTCTCCAGAGTCCTCACTATCTAGGGACAAAAGTGGGAACAAATGGGAACAAGAATCTAAAGTAGGGATAGGAAGTCAGAGACTTTCCCTCCTGGAAGGGACATGATGACACCAGGTAACAGTGTCCTAGGCCTGTTCCTGTCTCCTCCATGCAGTGGTGCCAAAAGCCCTTCCCTATCAAGAGTAACACAGCTCTGCAAGCTAATTAAGAAAGAAAGGAAATCTAATATCTGAGTAGCATATTCTCCAAAATCTACAGCAGGGCTCTGTTGGGGTGTCAGTATTGGGGTAAAGGAGAGTACCCTTATATCAGAATCACTGGGGACTTGTCCATCTAATGTATCCTCTTTAAGTCCTTGTTAGCACTCCCAGCTTTTGGTTCTGCCAGACTAAAGCAGCCTGCTTGGCCATCATCTTAATAACGTGCAGTTTTACCCTCTAATACAAGGTCAGAACAGCCCAGTCAATGAGTTATCTAACCTGAAATATTATAAGAGACTGGATTCTACAAGGCTCCTTTCAAATTAAACAAGAACAGGATGCTTGATTGTCCTGGGATAATGTGCATCAGTCATGAGCTATGACTGGGAACACCCAGGGCACTGTTGACTGACGTATGACTTAAGATCCCAGAGACTGGTCAGTGGAACGCCTGTTGGTAAGACCAGAACCATGGGTGGGCCTCTCTAGGGTATGACTTCTAATACGATACCAGAAAATCAATATATGCTCAGCAGACTGCCACTCTCTGAATCCCTAGATGAGAGTAGCACCTTCTCAGTTTTCACCCATCCTCTGTCTTTGTTCTCCTACCCAGCATCTTTGATGCTATATGATTATTCTATAAATCAAAAGTCGGGATCTTGCTCTTTCGGCAGCATCCTGCATTGTGTATTCTGCCCCAAGACTCCCGTTTCATTATCAGTGTGTTGTTGCTGATGCAACACCAGCTAACATGGCAACTATCATGTTTGGCTTCCAAAAACCCTTCCTCCCAGAGCAAACTGGTCTTTGTGGTCAGCCTCGCCATCAAATGCACTGACAAATGTCACCATCATGAGACCCACTAATGTCACTGAGAGTGTGTGGCAGCTCTGTGGGGAGAAGGATCTTGCTAAATGACCTGATAGTAGGTGAGGAGGCAGAAACTCTGGCCACATTATGAGTGTGTCCTATAACTCTTACGCAGATCCTCTTTGTCTAGATCAACTGCCACGAAGACTCACTGGAAGGACATTTCCAAATTTGTGGATATAGTAATACAGAAGTACAGAAATTACTGCAGGTGTGTTCTTCTGGAAGGCAGAGTACTTAACCTTTTAATTGCAGTAAGCACAGGTGTCCCTCAAGTCAAGAGCATAGCGCCCAAGGCAGGTTCTAAAGCAGGCAAGGAGGAGGGATCACACTAGTTCCATCAGGTCTGGGAAAACTTGCTTGGTTGGAGTCTGGGTGTCAGGACACAATGCAGTGAAGAAATCTGCCTTGAGGATTGTACAGATTAGGACTAACAGTTAACACTATAAGAATATACCAAGAGCCGAAAAAAGGACAATTGCCTTACATGGCAACTTAAAGGAAAAGTCAGAGTTCTTGGAGAAAATGTCAAGAAAGTCTTAAAAGTTTGATCTTAAATGATGAGGAAATAGAGGGTTGTGGCAACCATCAAGGACACCTTTGGTGGATAGAGTGGTCTGTTTGGCTGCAGAATCCAGTTAACTCAGGCAAGGGCTGAGAGATGAGGCTGGAGGGGGTGACTTGGTACCAAACTCACAGCAGTCATAGTGTGAGGCAAGGGATTTGAATCTCCTGGTGTGAGCAATAGGGAGCTAGAGATGAGTCTTGAACAAGGATGTGACCTGACCAATTTTGTCATAGAGCAAGAAAAGTATAATAAAGGATAAATTGAGCTGGAATTAGAGCCAGAAGTGCAGGACCTCAGACTGTGACTTAGCATAGCAATTTAGCTAAGATATAATTAGGGTCAGTGAACCTGATACAGTAGCCAGGGTTAGAAAAGGAAGGGGTAATGGCTACCAAGAGGACGGATAATTTGTTTTTGATGTGAGAGAAGGTGGGGAAAGAGACTTGGGGATAGGGTGTGTTAGGATCCAAGGAATATATGTAGAAGACAGGGAGGTGGGAGGCCTTAATGGAGGAGCACATGGGCATCTATCTGCATGTGCATGTAGTGTGCACCTTTCACATGCCTTTGTGGGTGCTAGTGTGCACCTGTTTTGTGCATGTATGTTTATGTATGTGTGTGTGCTGGTGTGGGGCATGTGTGTGCGCATGTGGAACTGTGAGATGGTTGAGAGAATACAGGTGGAGCAGGATGCCATCCTGGACTTCCCTACCAGAAGGTTGCAAATCTGATTGGCCTTAGGATCTTTCAGTGAAATTATAGAAAAATCCAAAGTTTGGAAATGGAACCCAAAGCAGAAGAGTTAAGGCTGAGAATAGAAAAAAAGGTCTCCCATTGTTACCCTCTTCCCTGACTGCTTGCTCCCTAGTATCATTTTGAGTCTGTGTCTATGAGACTCATTCCCTTGTCTGCTCCCAGGAGAAGCAGGGAGTGTCCTGGCTGCTCCCTGGGTGGGAAAAGGCAGGGTTTGTGCATGGGCTTCGTACCTAGGGCTTTGAGAGATTGAGTCAGTTTGAGGTGCAAGAAAGCAGTCAGTTTCTTGGGAGGGAATGTGACAGGTGACAGAGAGGAAGAGAGGACTGGGGATGGCCTCTGGTGAACGATTACATCCTGAGAAGAGGAAGACCAGAAACTCCTCCACGCCAGGGCTCAAGGGCCCACATAGACCTAGATTGCAGTGGGAGGCCCATGGACGGATCTCTGGTCTTCTCCGAGTGGTGGTGCAGACCTCTGCCCTAGGATGGGTGTGGGTTAGGGGGTGGAGAACAGGGGAGTGGAAAAGATGTGAATTCTTGTGGAGGGATCTGGGCATGTGGAGAAGATATACCTACAAGGATACCCCAATGCCAGCTCGGGGCCCTGACTGCTTCAGAGAACCCACAGTCTCTGGATTCGAGCTGCACTAATCCTGGGGTGGGCATTGCCATCACTGCCCGCTGCCTGGATGTTAGAAGCAGGGTGAAGAAAGCCAGAGCTTACCCAGGCCTTCAGGGTAAGTCCAAGAGCAGCTGATGGAGCAAGAGGATCTCCTTTGGGTATCATTAAGCCATTTTCAAATTCTGCCTTGTGTCTGGGCTGAGTGTGTCTGGGGTTTGCAAGTTCAGAGAAGAATTATCCTTCCCACTGCTCTTGGACCTCCAGGTTACATGTCCTATTGGTTTACAATGCTACTTAAATTGTGGGGGAGTGGGGGTTGTCAATCAATTCAGAACTGAAGGGTTAAGGTACCAGACATGAGGATCAGGCTGCTCGCTCTGCAGGGAATGAGCTAATAACTGTGGTCCCTTACTCTCATGGGCTGCCCGAAGAAAGGTGAGATACTTAGCATGACCCACCAGTTTAACAAAGAACATCCCCTTTACCCCCTGCTCACCAATTGGACAAGGAGAACACCCAGAAATGTCTATTTCAACAACACAGGGCGGAAGGGCATGACAGGTCTGCTTGACTTGTGTCCTCCCCCATCCAGCCAGTCTGACAGAGCAGAAAGTGCTAGCACAGCCTATGGCTGTGTATAAACAGCAAGCCCTCCTTCCTACCTTGTTATACTCTTTTTTTTTTCAGAGATGAAATAAAGAATGGCCTTAAGCCCTATGTTCTTTGCAGCACTGTAATAGGTAAGATGTGGAAACAACCCAAATCCACAAAAAGAGATGACTGGATCAAGAAGATGTGGTACATATACACACTGAAATCTATTCAGCAATCAAAATGATAAACGCATGCCATTTGCAGCAACATGGATGTAAATAGAAGGGATTATGCTTAGTGAAATAAGTCAGAAGGAGAAAGAAAAATAGCGGATGGTTTCACTTACAGGAGGAATATAAGGGACCAAATAAGAAGGAAAAAAAAACAATAAGAAACACAACACAACAACAAAAAAAATAATCAGACAACCATAACTCAAGAGACAAACTGCAGGGGAGGGGGAAGGAGAGGGGTCAAAATGAGGGTGGGAAGAGCACAAGGGACTGTGGGGACGGTGCACGGGTGAACTGGTGGTGGAAATTCTACATGGACTACACCTGAGAAGAAAAAGCAAACATTGTAAAAATAATAAAATGAAATTAAAAAAAAAGAATGGCCTCAACAAAGTTCGAAATGTAGTACCTGCAGAAGACAGACATGAATGCAGAATTTGCAAAGTTATAGAAACCAGACTCTAAGAATGTACTCTGCTTGCCAGGTTCTCAGAGGAATATTGGACAATCTTGCTGTCCTCCCTCGCATTCCTTTATTTGTTGCAGGCAAATGACCCAATTCAAAAACAGTACAACCAAAGCAGGATATGGCTGATTTCATGACATTTGAGTCGAGGACAGAGCCAGGTCTGGGCTCCCGCAGGTCTGGTGAGACCCACTGCAGCCAGTTGCTACCTGAGCTGCACCAGATCCTGCCCTCCCTGTGCACCAGGCTCCTCCTCGGTCACAGAGAGCCCCTCCCCCGGGTGATCCTGAGAACCACGCGGGGCCTGGGTGTACATTCTTGGTGCCAGTGAAAGGTGAGGCACCTGAGCTACCGATGGGCTGCATGGAAAAGGAAAGAGCAAATCCAGGGGAACTCAAGCAGACAGGACTCAGTTACGGAAAGCAAGTATGGTGTCCCCGTGCTGACCATTTTCTGGCTCTGACTCCTGTTCCCTTCACCAGTCCAGAACCGGACGTTCAGCTGAGCTGCTGCTGGCAGGAAAGGCCCATCCTTGTGTGGTGAGGTATCTGGACCTGATCTCAGGAAAAAGTTGTGCTGCCTGGAAGCAGAGAGCAGGAAAGCCCCGAGCCAGGCTCAGTCTCCTCCTCTATAAAGAATTCCCTCTCTGGCACCTTCTCCCTGAAGGAGACCGCTGCAGAGCCTCCTGCGCTCCGGATGCCATGCTCACGTCTGGGAGGCCTGTGACAGGAAAGAGGGCTGGGGAGGGTGCTGGAGCTCCTGACACCTTTGCTGACCAGGGCACTCTGTGTTTATCATGCAGGCTTGGGCACTCAGAGTCTGATTATCACCAGCTCATTGGTTGGTGGCCCAGACAGGGGGCAGAATTCTCATGCGGGGCCGTGAGATTTGTTTGCCCAAAGTAGAGCGGTGGTGACTCCAGGTTTAAAACCCACAGGGCAGCATGCAGGTGGGGGTGCCCTTTCCTGATGGGAGTGGGTGGGGGATCCTCAGCCAGGGCAACTGGTGGCAGGTGGCTGTGTCCACATGCAGCCTCCCTACTACCCACCGTGCATGGCATGCAAATTGTTGGTCATCAGTTCATCTAGTGCACCAAAGGCCTCCTCCTATGCCAAGTGCATCAGCACAGAGCCAGGGCAGGGCTCAGGTGCTGGCAGTGGCCCACCTCCTGCAAGAGCCAAGGACTCGAGGTGCCCGCCCAGCATCTCGGCCCTTAGTGCGCCGGGGGCTGATTGTGCAGGTGAAGGGGGCCTTGCTGGCCCGTAGAGACCCTGACCCAGCACAGGCGCCTTGGCGGCCATGTCCCAGCTCCCCAGGCAAGGACTTGGGGCGCCCTTTCACAGGAGGGGTGCCAGGGACCCAGGGCCTCAAGGTCTGGGGACTCCAGCTTGAGGACAGGGGGTTTGGTGTGTGGGGCCTACACGCCATATGTGGCAATGGGAGAGACCCCGGGCCGCGGCTGCAAGAGGGCGGCTGGGCTCCAGGGGGGTGTTGTGCAAGGGGCAGGTGGGGCTGGGGCAGCTTCCTCGGGAACCACCTCCCTGTCAGCCCCTTTTTAAGGACTTGGGCTTGGTGGGACCCTTCATCCCTGCTCAGGTTCTCTGGGCTCTGTGCTGTCTCTAGGGTCACCCATTTTCTCCCGTGCTGAGGAGGGCCTGAGCCTCCAAGCTTTTGCAGTGTGGGGAGTGAGGTGCCCTTTCCTCTCCTGCAAAGGGACGTTCAGGTGCCTGGGGTCCCCTGTTCTGCAGAGAGTTAGACTCAGCTCGTGCTGAAGTCAGCTCTGGCTGTGGGCCTGAGTCTCACAGCACGTCCCCCCAGGTGAGGACCATGCAGACATCCGTGGCAGCGGTGGGGAGGGGGCTGGTACTCACCAGATTATAAACTGAATACGTCACCAGAATATTGAAGAGGGTCCACTGACCTGGGGAGGCGACAGGAAGGTTTCCTGCTGGTACCCCAGCCCCGGGGCTTGCCCGACTTCGCCTCCATAGCTGAACCCTTTGAAGCTGTGAGCCAGACAAACAGGATCAGTGCAGGGCACCTGGCGTTTAATGCTAATATCTCAGTGCACGGAGGGTGCGCTTAGCGTGCATGTTTGCTGTCCTTGCTCACTTTGCACATGTATGACATGGAGGTTCCAGGTATTTTCACCAAGGGGTCGGGCTGGCCCGCCCACCTGCAGCCCCGTCCTCCTCAAAGTGCCCTGTGTATCCAGCACTCCCTTCTCCTCTTGGTCCCAGAGGTCCTCACCCATCCTCCTGGGACCTATCAGACCTACCAAGACTTCTAAAATCTTCTAGAAACCCTTGGATGTCTTAGTACCCCTGAGACCCTGATCTGTCCCTATTGTCATGGGACCCCACGTACCATCTCAGCACCTGCTTGGATCCACTAGTTCTTCTAAATACACACATGCCCCAAGTTCCCGAATTCCTGAGCACCCTGGGTCTCCCAAGATTACCTTCTGTCCTCTTGAGTAAACCCCAGTCCCTGTGAGGGCCCCCAGACATAAATCCTACCACCATCTCCCCAGGCGCCCGGCTACCCGTGGGCCCCCGGCCCTGTGGCCCAGCAGCCTCACTTGACGCTGTAGCACTCCTAATAAAAGATGCGGCACCCGAAACGTCACGCTGACGTCTTCATCAATGATTTTTAGGTAGAGGAAGAGTGCTCTCCCCAGCACCTTCAGTTGCTGTGGGTGGAACCAGAAGCCTTTGAGAAACACGGTCTACCCCAACACCCGCCTTCCTTCCCCTCTCCTGGGTGAGGCAGGGAGGGCAGCGCGAGACCCAGGCCTGTGTGTCCTCCAGCCCACGGAGATACTCAGGCCTTGGGTTCCTTCTAGGCCCCAGACCCACCCTGTTTCAGAAGCCCTTCTACAAGGGGCCTGACCAGTGAGCTCCAGGACACCTCCCACCCCAGGGCCCTCAGGGAGGTGGGGAGGAGCTGGCCACTTCCCCAAGCCCTCCTCACAGCAGATCCCTCTCTCCCCTGCTGTGCTCACTGGCCTGCTCACTTTTCAAGCAAGAATGCATGTGGCACCAAGCAGGCTGCTGCCCTCCACTTGGGGTACCCTGGGAATGGGAGGGCTGCCTAGTCTGCCACTCATTCTCTAGACACTGAAGGATTTCAAGAGGATCTTGAGGCCCAGGGCCCTGACACACCCCTTTTGGATGCTTGGGGCTCCATCGTGTTTTTTGTGGGAAACGTTTCCCATGGAAAAGCACTTTTGCTCAGCCACAGGACAGCTTTCAACCTTGGGCTGTTCTCTTGAACCCAGACCACTTTCTCTAGCCCATTTATGATTGGGAGTAATAATTTTTCTTAGAAAGCCTTGCAATTTTGAAGTGTGAAATCCTGTCACCTAAAAATGAAGAGAATTGGGTGCCTTCTGTTTCATCTATGTAACCTTTCCTTGGAAAGGCTACTCTGATTCTATCAGTGAAAACTACCAAGCTTTCTGCATCACAGGCCACAGAGCAGTTAACTGGTTTTTTTCCTCCTGATTGGAAGGGCAGTGGCTTGAACATTGCAAGGGCACTTAGGATGTGTGCTTTCTCTTAAAAAGTTTGAGAACTAGGTGTGTCTCTGGTGGCCTCGGGGCAAGTCTCCGTGTTTCCACTAGATTTCTGGAACGCACTGAATGTCAGATGACTTGTCTTTCCACGTGTGGCAGGGAGGCCACAGGGCCTTTAGGTAAGAAGGACCAGGGCCATCTGAAGTGAGGGGAGAGTGGCGAGAAGGCCCCGAATTCAGGTCCCCCCATGTTGCAGAATTCCACTCCTGTGAACCTGCCTCTGCCCGAGCACTCAGGGCTGTACCTCACACTCTCCCTTGCTCTCCAGCATCGCCTTGTCCATGCCCAGCAGGACAGACAAAACTCTCCCGGCACTTGTGGGGGAATGCCCTTATACAGCCGGCGACGCATCTGTAGGAAAGAAGACAGCTCTGGGGTCCGGGCAGCGATGAGCATGGAAGGGCGCCATGTGGCCTCGGAGCGGCACCGCCTCGAATGCCGGATGCCGGGGACAGGTTGGGTGTGCCTGGACCTGAGCTCCGTCACCCACATGAAGACCAGGCTGCTATCTGCTCTGGCCAGGGATCCTGTCCAGACAGGTGGCCCTGCTGATGTGGGCAGGGAACTTGGCTCTTCCCTGCAGCCCACGCCCGACTCAGCTGCTCACTTTGGAGTTGTAGCTGTACTTCCTTCAGTCCTTTAGCATGTGCACCCACTTGTCTGCCCTCCTTGCGGTGTGGAGATTTTGCTGAAAGTCAAGGGAGGGCAGTGAGGGCCACGCTTCCTGCAGTGTCACTCAGCACAGCATCCCACAACCACAGGTCTCTGATGGGCGTGACTCCAAAGGGACCAGGGAAGGTTCAGACCTGGGTGCAGACACCTGGCCTTGCCATTGGGACTGGCTCTTCCCTCCAGGTGGGTTGCTAAGGGGACTCCTAAGCCTCAAGTGTGGTGGAGGACCAGGTGGGCTTGGGGACCATGCCCCTGGCACACACTTGGGCGGGTGGCAGCAGCCTGCCCCTCCAGCTGACATTGCAGCTGACGAGGCAGTTCCAGGAACACAACCCACACAGCTCAGCACTTGGCTGCATCAACTCTTATTCCCACTACTGCATTGGTGCTTGTGGCTATTTTATAGCAGAACAGTGAGTGCTCCAGCCTGTACAAGCCCTTGAACCAGCCAATGCCCCTAGGGACGGTCACATGCTGCCCTGGTCTCTGCTGCTCCCTTCACTGCGCAGTCTTCACAGGAGCAGAGAGGCTCAGGCTCTGGTCTCCATTCCCGGGCAGAGAGACCTGGATGGGGCCTCCTGCCTCGTGCTTGCTCAGCTCGTGGCCTATGGGCTGCCCAGTTCCTGGGGAGAAGGGTCCAAAATCGGGCAGGGCTGACTCATGGCACCCAGGATCTGAGTTCTCAGGTGGACAAGAGGCTGTAGGAGGCCTCTGCGGTTGATGGAAGAAGAAAGGGCCCTGCAGGGGCTACCTGCCCCCAAAGCAGAATGACCTGGATTCCCAACCTCTGGGCAGCTGTGCTCTAGAGACCAGCACGGGGTCTGCACAGCCCAGGGCTGGACTCACCTCTCCTCCAGCACCCTTCCTGATGCCAGGGATGCTGCCCTTGCTGGGCACACAGGGACAGCTGCCGCCTGTCCACAGCAGCTACAGTCTGGGGTCCGGGCAGGTGTTGGTATGTGGGCGGGCGTGAAGTTGACAGCAAAATGCCACCATCTGGGGGACCGAGTGCCCCGATAAAGCAGAGCAATAGCAGAGGTCAGACACCGGCCCCGCAGAGGCATTACCGCTGGGTGGGAAGGACACGCGCTGGATGGAAAGGAGGGAAGAGCAGAGGTGGAAAGACACTGTAACCAGCACAGGAGAGAGCGGGTCCTGTAAGTATTGTATTGCTATAGTCCTTGGTTTTGGTTTTTGGCCTTTTGGCCTTTTGGGCTCTGAGGCTCTTGCCTCACAGCCTGGGCAGTTTTGCCCTGTCTGCCCCCTTTCACTCTTAGCTTCCAGCCTATTGTACATCACCATCCAGCACCACTGCCGTGGTCAGCTGCTCCTGGACTCCCATGTGCTGCCGCCCTCGTGGCTGTGATGAAGGCACACCCTTCAGCACACACCTGGGAAGCCTGGGGAACTCCGGGGCCTTCGTTTAGTCAGTGCTTGTCCTTATTTCCCAGGCTGCCGGTTCAATGGAAGCAGATAAGGTCAACATCCGAGCAAGAAGGGTTCAGTGTCAGAGCCCTAGGGTGCCTGGGGAAGGGGGGGCAGACCCCCAAGCCCTGAACTGAGTCTCCAAGGAGGATCCCAGGCTGGGTGGAGCACCCAGGGAGAGGGAGGGCATCACAAAGGTCCAGCCTGTGTGTCCAGCCCCCTTGAGCCATGGAAACCACAGGGTTCTGTTCCCAAATCCAGTGACCTTCAGTGACTCTCTCTCCTCTTCCTACAGCGGTGGTGCCACAATTCACACTGTTCAGGTCCCCATGTGGGATGATGCGGCTGCACAAGTTTTTGCCTTCAACCCTGCCCGGAATGTTTTCCCCTCAACAGCTGCTGTTCCGGTGCCAGCACAACCCATCCTTATGCTCCTGGCCTCCCAGGACACATACTCCCAGTATCCCCAACGTGTACGCTCCAGGCGTCCCCAAACTTATGCTCCAGGCTTCCCTGAAGGATGCTGCCAATGACCCCTGTCCCTGTGGGCACATACTGTGGAGTCCCGTTGCCACTCCCACCCCATGGCCCAGCCTCTAAAGTGCCGAAACTACTATTACCTTGAATGCGATGTTTATGTCTTTCTATTGAATTTCTGTCAGAAAGCTATTGGTAAAATTATGTCAGGTTTGGGTTTTTAGTCTGCATTAGTTAAAGTGGGTGGATAGTGATGACTCATATTCCTCATGTTTGAAAAAGATAATTTGCTGGCATGGTTTGTATATATGTATGTGGGAGAATTTTCAGGGCTACCTTAAGTCACATGACTTGTGGCCTTGACAGCATTTATACCTGGAGTTGCTTCTGTGGACCCCTCCCCACCCCTCTGACCTGTCACAGGTGGGCCTCACCCACAGCCAGCACAGAAGAGGTGGGAGAACATCTGCCCCTCGTGGCCTATTCACTTTCCCCAGCACATCTGTCTCCAAGCTGATTAGAATGCACAAGGCACTTCAGAGAAATAAGCCTATTTAAAAGGGAGGCCATGGAGAGGGTGCTGGAATTCCTGTGGGGAAGGGAGAGTCAGCACTTTCAAGTTGACCCCATTCAGAGGCTCCCTCCCTGCCCAAGGGCAGGTGCTTAGCGAGAAGCAGCTGCAGCTCCAGCTCACCCCCTGACACCCTCCACGCAACCTGAGGCCCGAGTCCATGTTTGGTTTGCTTTATGTCACAGATTTGTCAATTGTTCCAGGAGATGGTGCTGAGAACATATACTTGTTATACTTTTAACTTAGAGCTTATACTTGTCCCAGTTTAAAATTGCATTTTAAACCATCAGTGTTGACAGAGTCATGCGACAAATATGGCTGAGGTTTCTGTTTCACCCTTTAGTTGACAGCACACCCATCCTATAGCACCATCATGCAGTCAGTGGTGGCAGCTGTTTCCCCTCTCTGGACCCTGGAGAGGTTCCTCTTAAACCTGGAAGCATGAGAGAGCAGTTGGAAAGTTGGGGGTGGCAGGTCGGGGACCCTTTCCTGCACTAAGCCATCAGCACACTTTTTTCTCACTGACAGCCTCCCCCGACATGTACAAGCTCTGTTATGAACAGCAGCCCACAGGTGGGGCAGCCAGGTCTGGGTTAGAGGACTGGCTCTCCCTCTCCCTCTGACGTGCCCAGCCTGCCCAAATATATGTGTCTACAGTGGTCAGGGAGCCATGGAGGAGACCTTCTCCTCACAGTCATCCACACCCTCCTCATTCGTTGCCATCTGGGACTCCTGGCTGACACTGCCCCTAGCCCAGGGACTGTCATTGTCCCAGGGAACCTCAATGCCCACAGGACAACCCGTCCAAACCCCGGGCCCCCGGGTCCTTGACCAGCCTTGCCAGGTTATGAGAAAGGAGCCAACAACTTTCAAAGGAGAAAGGAACAGTGTTGGGACAACTGGACAGCCACATGCAAAGATTGAAACTGGACCACAATCTAATGCAGTTACACACAAGAAAATTAGTTCAAAATGGAATACAGACATGTATGTGAGACCTGAAACCATAAACCTCATAGAATCAAACATAGGCAAAACCTCAGGAATATCTTTGGGAGCTTGACTCCAGTGTCAGAAACAAAAGCAAAAAACAACAAATGGGACTACAGCAAATGAAAAAGCCTTTGTACCATGAAAGAAACACCACAGAAGCAACAAGACATCCTCTGAACTGGGAAAAGGTATTTGCACATCAACCTTCTGCAAGGAGTTAACATCCAACATACATAAAGATCTCACACAACTCAATGACAAAAAAACCACAAACTTAAAAAAGTGGGCGTAAGCTCTAAAGAGACACTTCTGCAAAAGTGACATGCAGCTGGCCAACAAGTCCCTGAAAACGCTCATCACCATTTCTCCTCAGGGATTGAAAATCAAACCCAACAAAGAGATGCCACCTCTCACCTGTGGGAAAGGTGCATCTCAGTAAGCCTGGAAACCACAAGTACTGGGGGGACATGGGGATACAGGAGCCCTCATGCATGTCACTCTTCAACAGAGTGTCTCTTTGCGATTCACCTGTGACGAGGGCCAGGCACGTCTAGTCTCCCACTCCCTGGTGGTTGTTGCCTGCAGTGTAGGACTTGACTGATCTCTGCGGGGCTGTGGGGAGGGGTCCTCGGCCTGGGCACATGGTCGCTCTCCTGACGTGGAGGGTGCGGGTTCCCGGGGCTCTGGCCTCGGGACATTAGGAAGCTTCCTACCATCGCAAATAGCCCCAGGGGCCTTCGGGAGGCTCCTGAGTGCTGGATCTAGGTGTGTGTTCTCCCCACAGCTCGGGAAGCCTGTCTCTGGCCTGGCTCCCTCAGAGGCATGAAAACCAGGGGCCTCCCTCTCACGGAGGCTGAGACACCTCCCAGTGCGTGTGAGTATATGTGAACGTGGTGGTGTCTGTGCATGTGTACACAGAGTGCATGTGTGCACACACAGGGCTCACACGTGTGCACACAGATGCACATGCTAGGACCCAAGTGCCGTGAGGGACATGTACACCTGCAATGGGAACCAAGCATGTGTGTGTGCTGGGACACGCTGTGCTCTGTGTGTCCCATTGCACAGGGACATGCGTGTCCTAGGAAGGGCCGGGCTCTGGCTGCTCTGCTGTGAGGCACCCCTGACCGGCCCACCCTCCCCTTGGCAATGGCCGCCCTGACCTGCCGTTCCCACGGCAGATGCAGCTGCTGCCAGCGACCTCACTGACCTTTCACAGAGTCCCGTCTACAATGGATTTCCTGACTGTGGCATCCCGTTCTCTCTCGTGACATGTCTGCCTCTTGCT
>PVIJ01017939.1:0-25684 GCA_004024925.1 Scalopus aquaticus | reverse complement strand
GGGAGGCCTGCTGGCCTCCTGGCCCTCCCACCCCCTGCCTGCCCTGCACCTGGTTGCCTCTCTACAAATACCATAGAAAGAAACATTAAAAGCCTGAAAAAGCCACCGAGGGCTCCAGGGCTCCTCCTCTGCCTGGATCATAGAAAACCTGCTCCGTGCCCCTTCCTGCCACTACAGGAGTACGAATTCAAGACATGCAATGAGGGCTAGTCCGAGACAATGGTCTTTCTTGTTATAACTTCCTGTGACTAAAGGGGCAAGACAACTTTCTGGAATCTTTTCTAAGGGTGGTGTCCTCATGACTTAATCACTTTTAAAAGATCCCTTCTGCATTTACCAGCACATGGAGATTAGATTTCAATGGAGATTAGATTTCAATTAGATTTCAATTTACCAGCACATGGAAATTAGATTTTGGGAACACAAATATTCATGCTGTAGACCCAGTGTGCCTGGATGACCTCAGGGTTTGATAGCTGAAAAAATGCTGAGAATTCTGTCATGACCCAAATGTGAGGAATGTTTTTTTTCTATTTTTACAGCATCAGTAACAGGATTTTATAAAATTATTTCTGTTTTGCACAGGGAGAAAGTGAGGTCCAATGAAATAAGTGATTTGCCCAGAGCCACGAGAGAGCTGGGACCAAGCGGTGATCTACGAGGTAACCATGTTGGTTCTGTCTTCTATTCTTAGCTTTGCTCCTTAGGCTCAGCTCAGTTTTTATGTCATGGGTGGATGCACTGGATGTGCATTGGAGCCCTTTAGATAAGTGTAAAAAGCATGTGTTAGGCCTGACCCCAGACCAATTTAATTAGAACATTGGATGGGAGCCTGTGTGTATTTTTTTAATATATATTTTTATTGTTTTTTATATCTTTTACATTTTGTATTCCCCTTGGGTAACCCAACCCCAATTCACCCGTGATCCATCTCCGTGGTCCCTTGTGTTCTTTTCTACTCCATTTTGTGTCCCCCCCTCACCCACTGAGTGTCTCTCTACTGTTTGGTTTCCTTATAGTCCTGTTATAAGTGAAACCATTCGATATTTTTCTCTTTCTTTCTGGCTTATTTCACTGAGTATGATCCCCTCTAATTCCATCCATGTCACTGCAAATTGCATGTGTGTATCTTCTTTGAATGCTGAATAATATTCCATTGTGTATATGTACCACATCTTCTTGATCCAATCATCTATTTTTGGACATCTGGGTTGCTTCCATACCTTTGCTATTGTGAATAGTGCCGAAATGAACATACGGGTGCATGTATCCTTTCGGGTTAGTGTTTTTGTGTCCTTTGGGTAAATTCCCAAAAGTGGTATTGCTGGGTCGTATGGAAGCTCCATGTTTAGCAGTTTGAGGAATCGCCATACAGCTTTCCACAGTGGTTGGATCAGTTCACATTCCCACCAGCTGTATAGAAGGGTTCCTTTTTCTCCACATCCTTTCCAGCATTTGTTGTTGCCTGTATTTTTAATGTGTGCCATCCTCACAGGTGTGAGGTGGTATCTCATTGTGGTTTTGATTTGCATTTCTTTGATTATAAGTGATGTTGAACATTTTTTCATGTACTTGTTGGAAATTTCCTTTTCTTCTTTGGAGAAGTGACTTTTGAGCTCTTCTGCCCATTTTTTGACTGGATTATTGGCTTTGTTTTTGTTAAATTGTGTGAGTTTCTTGTAAATTTTTGTTAAGAGTCCATTATCGGATGTATTGTGTGCAAAGATCTTTTCCCATTTGGTAGGGTGTCTGTTAGTATTGGTTAATGTCTCTTTTGCTGTACAGAAGCTTTTTATTTTGATGTAATCCCATCTGTTTATCTTGTCCTTACTTCCTTCGCTTTGGGGGATGTGCCTTTAAAGATTTTGCTGAGATGTATGTCATGTAGAATTTTGCCTGTATTTTCCTTCTATAAATTTTATGGTTTCAGGCCTTGCGTCCAGGTCTTTTATCCATTTTGAGTTGGCTTTTGTGCAGGGTGCGAGGTAGTAGTCTAGCTTCATTTTTTTTCATGTGGCTGTCCAGTTTTCCCAGCACCATTTATTGAATAGACTGTCCTTGTTCCACTGCATTTTCTTTGCTCCTTTGTCAAAGATTAGTTGTTCATAGATATGTGATTTTAATTCTGGGTATTCTATTCAGTTCCATTGGTCTTTGTGTCTGTTTTTGTTCCAGTACCATGTTGTTTTAATAATTACGGCTTTGTAGTATAGTTTGAAATCAGAGAGTGAAATTTCTCCATTTTCTTTCTTTTTAGTCAGGAGGGCTTTAGCTATGCGAGGTTTTTTGTGGTTCCATGTGAATTTCATCAGTATTTGATTTCTTTGAAGAATGTCATTGAGATTTTTATTGGAATAGCATTGAATCTGTAAATTGCTTTTGGGAGGATGGCCGTTTTGATAATGTTAATCCTTCCAATCCATGTGCAAGGGATGCCTTTCCATTTTCCTGTGTCTTCTATTTCTTTCAACAGTGTTTTATAGTTTTCTTTGTATAAGTCCCTTATGTCTTTTGTTAGATTTATTCCCAGATATTTTAATTTTTGGGTTTGATTTTGAAGGGGATGGATCTCTTAATTTCTTCTTCTTCAGATTGGGTGTTTGCATATAGGAATGCTACTGATTTTTGTGCATTGATTTTGTATCCTGCTACTTTACGGAACTGCTCTATGATTTTGAGTAGTTTTTTTATGGAGTTTTTAGGGTTATATATATATATATTATCATATCATCTGCAAATAGAGACTGTTTAATTTCTTCTTTTCCTATTTTGATCCCTTGGATATCTTTCTCTTGTCTAATTGCTCTGGGTAGGACTTCCAGTATTATATTGAAAAGCAATGGTGAGAGTGGACATCCTTGCCTTGTTCCTGATCTTAGTGGAAAGACCTTCAGCTTCTCACTGTTGAGGATAATATTGGCTATGGGTTTGTTGTATATGGCTTTTATTATGTTGAGGTATGTTCCTTCTATCCCAAGGATTTCAAGGGGTTTTATCATAAATGGGTGTTGCACTTTGTCAAATGCTCTCAGTGTCTATTGATATGATCATATGGTCTTTATTTTTCTTTTTGTTGATGTGTTGGATTACATTGATTGATTTTTTGGAATTTGAACCATCCTAGTGTCCTTGGAATAAATCCCACTTTGTCGTGGTGTATTATCTTTTGGATGCATTGTTGGATCCTGTTGGCCAAGATTTTGTTAAATATTTTTGCATCAGTATTCATTAGGGAGATTGGTCTGTAGTTTTCTTTTTTTGTGTTGTCTTTGTCTGGTTTTGGTATTAGAGTAATGTTTGTTTCATAGAATGTGTTTGGTAGTACTCCTTCCTTCTTGATTTTTTGATGGAGTTTGTGTAATATAGGGACTATTTCGTTTTTGAATGTTTGGTAGACTTCATTTGTGAAAACATCTGGTCCTGGACTTTTGTTTTTGGGGAGGTTTTTAAATTACTGTTTCAATTTCACTGCTTGTGATTGGTCTGTTTAGGTGTTCTATATCTTATTTGTCTAGATTTGGCTGATTTTATAGTTCTAGGAATTTGTCCATTTCCTCTAGGTTGTTGTACTTGTTTCCATATAGCTGTTCATAGTAATCTGATTATTCTTTTGATTTTTGCTGTGTCCATTGTGATTTCTCCCCTTTCATTTATGATCCTATTTATTTGTGTTTTCTCTCGTTTTTTCTTTGTAAGCCTGGTAGCAGTTTGTCTATTTTGTTTATTTTTTCAAAGAACCAGCTTTTGGTTTTGTTGATCTTCTGGATTTTTTTTTTAATTTCCATTTCGTTTATTTCTGCTTTGATTTTTTAATATTTCCTTTCTTAAACTGGCTTTTGGGTTTTTTTGTTGTTCATTTTCTAGTTCTTTGAGATGTGAGATTAAATTATTTCTTTGAGTTGTTTCTTGTTTCTTGATGTGAGCTTGTAATGCTATATATTTTCCTCTTATTACTGCTTTTGCTGTATCCCAGACGTTCTGGAAAGTTGTGTCCTTGTTGTCATTCAGTTCTAGATATTTTTTAATTTCTTCTTTGATCTCTTCATTGATCCATTGGTCTTCCGGTAATGTGGGCTTCAGTCTCCATGAGGTAAGAGGGTTTCTTTTTATGTTTTCATGGTTTATTTCTAGTTTGGCTCCTTTATGATCAGAGAAGAAGGTCGGTATGATTTTGATCTTAGTGTATCTGTTGAGGTTTGTTTTGTGCCCTAATATTTAATCAATCCTAGAGTATGTTCCATGTGCACTTGAGAAAAAAGTGTATTAAATTTTTCGGGGGTGTAGTGCCCTATGGATATCTATTAAACCCATGTGGTCTAAGTCCTTATTTAGAGCTTTAGTGTCTTTGTTTATTTTTTGTCTTGTTAATCTGTCCAATGGTGAGAGTGAAGTATAGAAGTCTCCTACTATATATGCATTTTCTTTAATGACTGTTTTCAGAAATAATAATAATTGTCTGATATATTTTGGTGCTCCTTCATTTGGGGAGTATATGTTGATGCCTGTTATATCTTACTGTTTTATTGTCCCCTTTATCATGATGTAGTGACCATCTGTGTCTCTTTTTACCTTCTTAAGTTTGAAGTCTATTTTATCTGATATAAGTATAGCTGTTCCTGCCTTCTTTTTTGGTCCATTTGCTTGTAGGCTTGTTTTCCAGCCTTTTACTTTCAATCTATCCTTACCTTTTGCAGCTAGATGTGTTTCCTGTAGGCAGCAGCAGGTTGGGTTCTTTTTTATGTTCCAGTATGCTACTCTGTGTCTTTTTATTGGTGCATTTAGTCCATTTACATTTAGGGTTACCGTTGATATATTGGTGTCTGTATTTGCCAGTTTGTTTGCCTTTTTGTGGTTCTAGTCCTTACCTTATTCTGCATTTCCTAATCACTCCTCTGTTGGTTTTGGCTTCAGTACTTCTTGTAGTATTTTTTTTGAGTGGGGGTTTGGTAGTAATGTATTTCTGAAGTTTCTGTTTGTCAGAGAAAGTCCTTATTCTATCTTCATAGAGGAAGGAGAGCTTTGCAGGGTAAAGTATTCTTGGTTGACATTTGTTGGCGTGGATTGGAGTTTACTAACTATGTCACTCCATGCTCTTCTTGCCTGTCATGTTTCTTCAGAGAAGTCTGATGTCAACCTGACTGGCTTTCCTTTTTAGGTTATTTGTTTCTTTTTCCTCGTCATTTTCAATATATTTTCCTTGTCTTGAATTCTTGATAGCATTACTGTTATATGTCTTGCTGTTTTTTTTTTTGTTTCATTATAATAATTTGGAGATCTTCTGGCTTCCTGTATGTCAATTTTTGTTTCATTTTTTATGTTTGGGAAGTTCTCTTCAATTATCTCCTTGAAAAGTTTTTCTGGTCCTTTGTCTTTCTCCTCTCCTTCTGGGATTCCTATGACTCTGATGTTAAAAGACAAAGAAAAATTTTAGATTATTAGCATGAATTTCACTGTTTAACTTTATATTATACAATGCCAGTTTTAAATGCAAATATGAGCATTTAACTCATACATAGACTCCCTGAAATGACACAATTTATATTTTAAGCAAAAATACATGCATAAGTATTTTTTTTCTGACCAGAACTGTGGGAACATCACACAAAACAAGCTTAACTGTTTTCATTTCACTTCTTGATATGTGCATGTCCTCCCCAAACCTTTGCTTTATCGAGGAGTAGGGAAGGGGATGGCGGGTGCCCTAACTTTTCCTTTTCTTTTACATAATCTTTTACATAATTTTCAGTGGAAATGGTTGGAAATAATTGGTGGGAAACCAAATAAGTAAAAAAGGAAGACAGAATGTGTGCTAGGGTCCCTGAGTATTCTTGATTCTCTGGATACCATTGCTTTTTTTCTGTGGTGGAAGCAAGGTCTGGTTTGATTGAAGAGAAATTATGGGTCTTTGGGGATGTCAGCACCCTCATGTATTTGGTTGTAGATGTGACATGAACCTTATAGTCACTTTGAGTTTTACTGTTGCAAGGTGGGTCCACGGGAGTGCTATGCTCGCGGGGCAGTGGGGAACGATAAGGAATGTGCATGCTCCATTGTCCCATTGGGCTTCACTTGCAAAATACAAAGATAAAATGAAGACTCTCTAGGCAGAAAGAGATGCGCATTAAGCCAGTACAGGGTCCTTCTGAAGACAGAGCCCTGGGTGACTGCTCAGGCTGTATGTGGGGTGGAGCTGGCTGTGATGACCAGGGCAAGTTCTGCTGGCAAGAAAATGCTTACATGAATCAGGAGTTGTCGTTGTGGCTTATAACCCAGAATGATTTCCTCCTGGTTTTATTTTAATTTAGATTTTTGAAGTCGAGCTCATTCTTATTTAGAAATGTTATCACTTCTGTAATTAACCTCGCATTACAAGCCGAATCAGCTCCTGCCTAGATTAATTGGAGCAGGGGAATACAGAGCTGGGCGAGAAGCAGGATTAGCAGTTGGGGAAGTCAGAAATCCCAGAAAAGCTGTCAGTCAGGCTTGTCGGATGGAACAGAGGAAAAACTTGACAGAGAAGACTAAATGCCTAGCTATCAGATTTGGGATGTCATTATGAGAATAGGCCAGCCTTGGAGGCTGGGAAACCCAGCCCTTTGGGGAAAGTGAGAGGGGAATTTCAGCAGAGATGACCAATGACTGTTCTGGTTGGGTCTTGGGAGCCTCAGGAAGATCCTGGCAGGCATTCAGGCTGGCTACATCTGGAGTCTGTCCTCGTTGTTGATAGAACACTAGACTGTGGGGCAGTCGTGTAGAAGATTAAGCAAGATGGCGGGTGCTGAAGGCAAGGATTCGGGAATTCTGAGGATCACATGGACACTGGTTGGTAAGGCAGACTTGTGTCGTAAGAAGGAAATCAAAGAGTCCTGGTTCTGGATCTGGGATACTGGGCTGGGGCAGGAGCACCTCTAGGCTTCACAAAAGTGAGTCCCTGAGCTCCAGAAGTTCTTCCATTTCTTCAACCATGAGATAAGCCTCAGTGCCCGAGGAAGGGCAGAGTGGCCCTGGCTGGCGGTTTGGCAGATCCAGGAGTTGGGGTCCAGGGGCGTCTTACCTTATGCGCACCATTTCTGCTGGAATGTACTGATTTGCTCTCTGACATATTTTGCACACTGGAAACCCCCCCAACACATTGGTCCTCCTTTCTGCAAAGAGAACATAATTGCAAATGATCCTGAAACACATGTCCATGTAACCTGGTGAACAGTTCCAAGGGGGTCAGAATTCAGTTGGTTTTCTTCAGTAGTCTTAATGCTTTAAGCACTGCACACATAAAAAACACACAACATAGACACAATTCTCCATTATTTAAGATAAAAAACTACAAACCAACCACTCAGTCACCTGACCAGAGTCAGAAAACAGTAAGTACTGCAGTAATCTCCAAACTCTAGCTCAAACCAATGTTTGACAAGCTCAATCAAATGGCGCATATCCTGCCTGACCCAGGACAGGTAATATGACCTGTCATATTTTCAGAAGCTCTGACAAAAGCTAAGGTGAGTAATTCCCCATCACCTAAGACCAAGGTCACTTCAGGATTTACTGCAACTCTCAAATGCTCCAAATTGCAGAAAACTATTTCCTCTGGGCCAGGAATCCAAAATCTTGTCACAGGGCACATGCTGGTGTGTGTAGCTTTGAGGGACTGTGTGATTAGGGAGCCTACAGTTCCAAAAATGATTCTCTCACTCTCTCACTGTAGTTAGTGACTGCAGTGCATCTTAATTATTAACATATTGTCCTTTGACTTCCAACTCACACTGCCTGCATCTGTTTCTTCTCCCTTCCTTTCCAGAATCCATGAGGTTTTGCACATCTTTGGGAAACCCAAATAGCAATCATTCTTGAGCCTGGGAAAAGGAAAGGACAGGTGCTTTGAGTTCTTGGCATCCTTCTGAAGTGTGCTATAGATGTGGTATAGTGACTTAGTTTCACATGTATAATGAATTGGGAGCGTGTTCGCAGCTCCTACTAAGCTGCCTGATTTACACTGTGAAACGAGCAGATACAGCCTGTTCTGTCAGCCAGTCAGAATTCCCGAGGATAGACACCACAAGGTCACGAATGGGGACTGTGTCTTGACAGGCCTTGAAGGGAAGTGCAAATAACCAGGCTTTGATTTGCACCTATGGTCACTGCAGGCTCTGTAAGATGTCATTTTTAGATATTTCCTGTGTTTTCCTTTAGAGTCACAATACGTCAAGCTTAGCTAGATGAAGAACTAAATTAAAACTGTCATTTCAGCTCATAAATAACAGATGTCTAATGCATTTAATTATTTATAGTCTTGAATCTTTCAAAAATGAAAATGACTATACACATTTTTAATGTAGTCCTTGGTAATTTGCTGCCTGACTGGTAAGATTTGCCAATAATCCTGGCATGCCAACATGAAAAATAAAACTGAGACTGACTAGTTTATTTCATAAGACTGCTTCTTTGCTCCCTTGTGGCTTTAACAAAATTTAAATTAAAGTGAAATCTAATCACAAGAAAATGATGTTCATTTACTCATATTAATAATTGAGTTTTCCAAGATCATGCAGTAGGTACCTGCATGCCAGAGACTCGTGCCTAAAAAATTCAGCGCTTTCTCCTTCCCCAGACGGTCTTCTTGCCAGGAGGTTGTGATTGAGTGAGCAGGACTGGGCAGAGAAAACTGAAACATGGCCCCCAAATGTGCCTCCCAATCAGAATCACAGGTTTAGGGAGTGCTCTGGGTTAAAAAGGCTACTGTGACTTCAGTGACACCAGGAAATGCCCTGCTTCCCTAGAGTATTTCTTTTTTGGTTGAAAAATCTTTCAGGTTCCATTAATATTCCAAAATGACTCAATTCACACTGAAGTATAACTGACCTATAATAGATCCTGAGTATTTTTTATTAAGAGGGAGAGAAAATAGTTATGAGAAATAGTTATGAGAAAATGTCATGATTATTTGAGTGATTACTTTCTTGGTGGGCAGAGATAAACATTTGCTTTTGATATAGTGCTATAATGAAAAGTGAATTAATTTTAGGGTCATATAAACCTGAATTTGTGTCTTGGTTGTAACAATTAGAAGATAGTGTCCTTAGTAAGTTACTTAAAATCTCTAGGGTTCAGTTCCTTTACTTCTAAAATTAACACAATAATACCTGCCTCCCAGCGATGTTGTAAAGAATAAATGAGGCAGCATATGTAAACTGCCTATACTCAGTAGGTATACTATAAATATTGGAGATGTTTCTATCTCGCTGGGAGAAAGCAACAAATTGCTCATTAGTGAAAATAATTATATTAGCTGTTCCTAAAGGTTCTTTTCAGCTAAGAGTTTCTGCATTCACTGTTCTCCTTCATGGCAATTTCACTTATGCAGAAATTTTCATTGATTTCTCATTTCTGCTTGGTACTGCTTTTTGTGATGTCTCTGGAACATTTTTACTAGTCATTACTGCTCCAACGTGTGCTTAGAACCAGGCTGCCAGGTCCCCCTACAGAGAAAGGTGGTTTCCCCAGCGCACCCACAGTAATGTGTAATACCAATGTGTCGCCGTGCACCTCTGAATCCTTGGTGTGTGCAAAGCATGGTAGAAAGATTGGTATAAAGCATGTGCCTCACTCCCACATACTGGCAGGAGCCAGTTTGCAGGGAACTATGGGGACTATGGTGATGGGGAGAGGTCACGTCTGTCTAAAGTAGTCCTGTGGCCTGTCCTCAGCACTAGACAACCGTTGCCATGTTGCGTGTGGGTCCAATATGGTCAGATATTTAGCTTCCTTAAGAGAAGAAAATACCAAGGTATTTATGTGAAAATGTCCATATTTTAACAGTGGCACGCTTTTCACATTAAACAAAACAAAATACAGCCTGTGAGGATCGATGTTTTTGATCGATGTCAGCTAAATGAAGCAGGCCTGTGGGTTTCCAGTTCTGACCTATGGACCGAAGATGTCTCATTGGTCAGATTTCTGGATGCCATTTATCTCCCTGGGAGCAGCTGCAATTTCTCCTTTAGTAGCTATAAAGATTTCTTTCTTGGTCTCGTGGGGTTCATGACATTTTGATATAACCATTTGGTTGCTGTGGGGATATCCACATCTACTTTGTGACCATAAAATATAACTATTGAACTTAAAAAAAAATCAAGTGATGTCTTTAACCCTGACTCCATTCCTGACTTTCAAGCTTCCAGCATCCTCCTACCCCTGAAACTCACCCAACGCCCAAGTCTTCCCCAGAGGAAAAAGAAGTTAAAGGTGAGATATGAATTTTATAGTGCAGAAATCTTGGTGATGAAAAGACTTGCATTTATTGGTTTAAATGGTAGGATTTGTAAAAATAACCAATGTTAAAACAAAATACCCTGCTTAAGATCTTGAAAGAATGAGTCTTCTTAGCCCTACTTCCTCCTGGGAGAGGTAATTCCTCTGAGTAGAATAGTGTAGTTTTATAATCCCTTTTCCCAAAACCTGAGTAAGATATGTTGCAGAATTCAGAATTGTTTGAGTTTTGGAAATGCAGCGTGCATATATATGTATGTACACACACACACACACACACACATATATGTAAAATGAGATGCATTTAGTATAGCCTGCAACTGCACGTGGAAATCAAACATACCAATAATTATATTATAAAATACAAATATTAATATTAAGTGGGATAAAGGCCAGTTCAGTTCAGGTCAGGTTTTGATGCCAACTCTTTACAGAATCTTTGCAGAAAAGATTCTGTTTTTAGATGATTGTGATGATCTATTATTACGAATTATTCAGAATTATGGATGAGGAACTTATAAACCTACATATGAATCATGATTCTGTTGCTGTCTGGTGACATTCTCTTTAGAGCAGTTCCAATGGAAAATTCCATTTTTATCTTCTTCATACTAAACTTGTGCCTCCTTATCTTATTGAATCTATAGAGTTACATAAACTTATTTTAATTCTCTCCATTTTCTAAGTTCCTACAGTGAATTTATATTTATGAATGGGAGAAATGTATTAATTTACTTGAAATTTTATGAAGTTGGGTAGTGGGATGTTAGTCAGTGTGTGTGTGTGTGTGTGTGTGTGTGTGTGTGTGACCTGAAAATTTAATTTGCTTTCCACTGCTGTAGTACAATAGTTTCCTGTTTGTGGGTGGCTCATTAGTAAGGAGCGGAAGGAATTCCCTCCTATTCCTCTCTCCACCCCTTGAACTCACAGGGTAGACAGGCCTTTATGTTTCTGTAGTCTTAGTAAGGTAATAGTTGGCCACTTTGGCTTCAGGGAGTAAAAAGTTGCCCCTGAGAGATGAGGATAAGTTGCTAGTTTCATGATGGATGGATGAGTGAATGTCTGAGTTAACGCTGACATAATGCCTCTCAGGCAGGAGGGTCTCAGAGAACTGCCACTGGAGCTCTGAACTGGTTGGCAACTATTTGTGGTGGCATTTAGAGCCTGGGTTGCTTGTCATGGAAGTGTGGAGCTGAGTGAGATGTTCTTAACACTTTGTGTGCCGGTGCCCTTTAAATTTACCAGCCCTTGGGGCTGGCCATTTTCTGTGCCACCGCATGAATGGTATAAGCATTCAATAAAACACACACAACTCCTGAACTACTGGGTATTAAAAAAACTGTAATATCTCTCATAAAACACCTTACATTTTCACCAAAACAATGTGTAAAGCTTCTAGACTGAGTACGATCAAAGAAATAGCTCCTAATAGTTCCAAATAAATCCACCGTGGCGTGAAAAACCGGAGACTAGATGAACACGTATTAATACGTGAGCGGCCACTTGATACTGGTGACAAAAACAGGTACTAATACGTGAGCGGACCACAAAGTGTTAAGCAAGCCTTCATGGACCAGCAGTGATTGAAGAAGGCTCTGCAACCCTACTGTGAGGCAGAGAAAGAAAGGGCAGGAAGCCAGGCTACACAGTAGGGTTCTTCCTTGCTCAGAAATGTCTAAGGGGCTTTCTTTCTAGACTTAGTAAGTTCTTGAGGGCTTTGAACCAAGGGAGAATGGTAAAAGATAATGGTTGTGGGAATGGTAAAAGGTTAAAAAGTAGTACTGGACTTGGTCCAATCTTGAGAAAAACAAATGTGACATTCCTTGCATCGGAATACTGAGGCACTATCCACAATCATTGCCAAAAAAATTATGATATAAAAAACAATTTTATCCAGGCTTTTAGAATATGAATGTCTCTCATTCTCATCTTGAGCTATAGTATTATCTGCTCTATGGAATGATATCAAAAAGAGAAAAAAATCAGTTGATCAAAATTTTTTGATATAGCGGGGAGATATCAGATATCGAAAGAAAGGATGAGGGGAGATGACTGGAGGGGAGAAATCTATAGAAACTGGGGATTGGCGGGAATCCACTCTGCTGCTTTACCAGGGAATGAAAGAGATTCTAGATAAAATCAATGTTCATCAGCTGTTAACAACCAAGGATCCTTGGAACCTAGGTCAGTGCATATGGACTGGGGCTTTATCAGCACTTTTTTGAATCTCTCAAAGTCAGAGGGAAAGCGTACATATATCCCTGAAATGGCCACATGGGCCAGAACAACACGCATTGCTTTGCTTTTGCCTGGGATTCTATTTCTTGGTTGTGGAAACAGTGAATATCCAACACAATCAGATGCAGTGTGTCATTCTAAGGTGTACCATTAATTCTGGAAAAATGGAGGAATGAATCAATTAATAACACAGCAAACGTAGCTTGTTTGGTGCTCAAAAATGCTGCCAAGACATATATTGGGTAGAGCCTTCTTATAAAAGAAGTCCCCAGGAAAAGGCTGGGAATCTTGGGGATGTGATTCTTGTTCCCTCTTTCTCTGAAACGAAACAGCCAGTTGTTCCCTGTGCCTCACTGCCCAGCTTAATGGCGTCTGTCCCTGTGGGCTGCACACATGGGCGACAGCCAACTGCTTCTTGATGGAGCTGTTCTTTAAATCATCAAATCAATAAACTTTTGTTTTCAGAAGAGTAGAAGATTTTAATTTTCCTTGTTGAACATTTAATCATTCAGGTTCTCATTAAGGGAACATAGACCAGTCCCCCTGTAGCACTGCTGACACAGGACTCTTTGGGGCTCTGGCTTTTTCCTCCAGCATCTTCATTTACCATCTGCCTATCTCTCCTGCTGCCTGTGGGTGATCTTCTTCTCTCCCTCCAGATCTGTCCCCATGGCTTCTGCTCCTGCCCCTTTACCTCCCAACCCTTTCATCTAGCCCGGGTTGGTATTTGTCCTTTACAGTGGTTCTATTACTACAGAGTTCCTAGTATTTTTAGGTTCTATAGTACCTCATGTGCAAAGTTTGCTGTGCAGTTAGTTGCTAAGTAAATGTTCACCTTTTAATACCTTTTACACTGATTTCCCATGCAAAATCAATCTCATTTTACCCTTTCGACGTGAGATCATGTTATTAGGGCATAGGAAAATCTTACAGCTTCTCGTAGTGTTTTGCTGTAGTAGGAGTAGGTAGGGGAGAATATGAACATAAACTCTTGCAGATCTGGCCTATGCTTTCCTAAAGCTGCCTGCAGGGGAGCAGGACACTGTGTATAAAGGACAGTTGGGATTCTACTAATTCGCTAGCAATATAGTGTAGGGTCTGTGGAATTTTCTTTCTTTGATCTGATGCACTTAGGGAATGTCTTGTACAGGGTGGCTATGTAGAAAGTGGGAAGGGGCTCCTTCCTCCAAAACTTGGCTCGCACTTTAAGCATCCTCAGATTTCTGCTGAGGCTATTTCATTGTGATCCTCCTGTTACTGCAGTCTCAGTTCTTTGAGAAATAGAAATAATAGAGACTCTAATCCTGCAGGTGACAAACAAGAATTTATTAAAGCTTATGCAATTTAGCATAAAGAAGTCAGCATTAGCGACAGGATCTGTAGGCTTCTCCCCAAGAACTAGTTGGAGGCTCTCTTCATATAGATTTAACCTGAAGAATTAAAGGGCTGAGAGATCCTTTCTCTGCTATTCTTTCCATGAGGTCATTCTAGCTCTCCAACTCAAGACCTGTGACCTCTTCATGATGGATCCCATATCATTAAACCATGGGGCTGTTAGCTTGAAGGGTTTGTTAGTGGTGAAGCTTTATTTCATGTAAGTGTTTATTATGGAGGAGTTCCTTCTTAGACAGGGGCAGGCACTATCAGGGTGTAGGTAGGTGACCTTGGCTCATATCTCCAGTGGAGAAAATACTATTTTCTGCTTTATAATGACTCAATTGACTTCAGAGTTCATGTCCAGTATCATGGAGTTTTCTGGGACCTCACGGGACCCTATCGCCTGCCTATACAACCTTGGCTGAAAGATCAGGCCTTCACTTGTGCCTATTTCTTTTGGGCATTTGGGGATTGGTAAGGCTACACCCCCCACCCATACTGTGAAGCTCGGGACAATTTGGTCCATGTTTCCGCTAATCTTCCCAAACTGGAAGGAAAGTAAGAGTCCTAGTCCTTGACATACAACACGGTTGTATTGTTTTTTTAGGGCTGCTATAAAATAACCACGAAAACAACAGAAATTTCTTCTCTCACAATTAAGGAAGCAGAAGTCAGAAATTAATCTGTCTGTAAGGTTAATTCCTTCTGGGGTCTGAGTGAGAAACAGCTCCTGGCCTTTTTCCTTGGCTCTGGCGCTTTTCCTCAATTCTTGGCATCACTTCAATCTCTGCCTCCTCTAAACATCACTTCTTCTCTGTCTCCTTTTCTCTTTCTTACTAAGAAATTCCCACTGGATTTGGGCCCCACTCTATTCCAGTATGATCTCATCTCCATCCTTCTTTACCTTCATTACATCTGCAAAGAACCTTTTTCCAAATGAAGTCACATCCTGTGGGCCTGAGTGGACATGCATTTCAGGATGGGGACATTATTCAGGTCACTGTAGTGGTTACTCTTGATGAACCTCCATTCTTCTGAAAGTCAGCCCCTCATTCATTTGGCACTATCATCGTGCCTTATGAAGTGCTTTATGTTTGCAAGTATTTTCACATTGAGAGCTAATTTGCACCTCTCCCTGTCATACATCTAGGGTGGGCATTACCTTTTCTAAGTCTCACCTGTAGAATGTGTACAAGAAGTGCTTTGGTCAAGGTCAGTTGCGGAACTTGAAGTAGAATTTATGTCTGATTCCCAGAAAGCAATACACTGTAGTGGAATAATCAGAAAACTCGATTTTTTTTTGCCCATTCCACTTCCCTTTTGGGGTATGTTAGTCATTGATGGTACATAGTAGGTGGTGTTTGTTTCTGATGATCACTTTTGATCTTTTGTAGGTGATCTCACTGAAGCTTTGATAAAACAAGCAGCTGTTGAACCTTCTTTTCTCTTACATACCACTCTCCCTCTCCACTGCAGTGAGGGGTTCATAGTGCCCGGGTTTACTCCTACAAAGAAATATTGCTTGTTAACTGGAAATAAAGTCTCAAAGAGACAAGAGTTTAGTAGATAATCAAGGTGGGGAAGCAGTTGATAGATTTTACTTGGTGAGAGTTGCTTCAATAAACACAAGTTTGAATAGTGAGCCATTGATATTAAGGATGTACATTCCTTCTTGGGTGCCTATATTTATTTATTTATTTATTTATTTATTTATTTATTTATTTATTTATTTATTTATTGTTGTTCTTGTAGATCAGTGGTTTGTAAGGAGTTGTGGGAAGGTCACCCCTCACCCTCAAATGCACTTCCAGGGGTACCTGGTATGTCTCTTTTGGTTGTCACAACAGAAAGAGGGTGTGTGATGCTGGCAACTGAGGGCTAGAACCCTGGGGTGCTGTTGAAATGAACATCCTCTCATGCCAAGACAGTGTCCCGGCAGAGAATTATCAGACCCTAAATATCAAGTGCTGAGGTTGAGAACCCTGCTTGACATTCTTAGATATCTCTTGCCACCACAAGCTCTCACTTCCTTATCCCATTTCAGACTTTGACCTGTCTCAATCTCCAGGAAATGCTTTCTTGGGAAATAAATAAGTTATTTCCACGAGCATAGATGGGAGCTTGAAATTAAGAAATTCTGACTGAGAATTGGAGAGAAAATGGAGGTCAAAATGGTTTGAATTTCCCTGCCCTTGAAAAAGGGAAGTCATTTTTTTTTATGTGTGTCTGTTCAGGCATTTTTTTTTATTGTATACATCTGTGTGAGTGTGTGTGTGTGTGTGTGTGTGTGTGTATTTTTCACATCATTGTTCATTTTTGTATAGTGTTTGCTTTCTCTCAGGTATAGTCCCCATAGAATTCCCACCACCAAGTCACCCGTGCACTGTCACCATGGGCTATTGTGCTCTCCCCTCCCCTGTTTTGATCCTTCTCCCTCCCCCTCCCTGGCTGAATGGCTCCTATTTATAGTTGCCTGCTAGTTTTGTCTTTTTTTCCCCCTGATCCCTTATTTGGTTCTTCTGTATTCCTCCTTGCTTTTAAAGAATGAAGAGGGAAAACGGGCGAAGGACAAGGATGCTAAGAGAAGCATCACATGTCAATAAAATGTAGTCTCCCCCAAAGCAGGGAACTGAAGCAGGCTCTGAACAAAGGGCATCCACTCTCAAATGAAAAGAGGACAATGGGTCTGATGAGCCCCCAAAAGCATATAGACTCAGCAAACAGCTTTTGCATTGACATTTTCCAGGGATGCCAAAGGCAGTAAAATACCAAAAAAAAAAAAAAAAGAAAAAAAATCTGAATCCAGGGGCAATGGTACTATTTTAACAATGTTTTTTGTACCAGAGCCGAAATTTCACAAGGCAGTCTTGGTGAGATGCTGCCCTTTCCAAACTTCCATGGAAATATTTTCCATCATTTTGACATTTCATTTAAAATGAAATATAGGCGATATTAAAAATTCATGTTCATGACAGGTATTATTTGTTTGACTTTGAAATATACAGTGAACACACTGTTAATGAACAGTGAGGGAAGTGTCAGGATTGTGTGCGGGTGCATATTCATGGGCTTCCTGACTTCAGAAGAAAACAATTGCAGAATCAAAGAGGGCTGACCTTTTATGGTTCTAAAATCTATGAGTGTGTGGTTATGAATAATTGAATAAGGAATAATAAAAATGACCCTTTTTAGGGGGTAGTTCAGGTAAATGCAAAATGCCATGGCTTTATCCTGGAAACATGAACCATAATTATTTCTGAATTTGCATGAATTACATGAATATCTCACTTGAAATATTACCAGGATGCAATCACATTAATTCATCCAACTGCCAGCATGCCATCTGTGTTTCTCTGTAGTCTTTCCTCTACCCCGAGGACTGTGCAATCCTTGGGCTTGGAGGGAAAATGTTCCCTCCCTTTGAATCCTCTATTCTCCTCCCATTTAGACTCTAGGAGGAAATTGCTTTTTCCTGAGCTGGAAGATGCTTTTTCTGTACTGCTGTGGTCAAGGGAAGGAAAGGAACGGGTTGTGAATTACTGCTGGCATAAGAGAAGGAGCAGGGCCACTGTAAGAGAAAGGGAGAAAGGTGGGAAGGAGAACCTAGTTCCTCATGTAATAAGGGCAGAGAGCACAGCTTTCTATTTTTTTCTTATTCAAAAAGCACCATCAAATTTATTGTCATTACTTTAAAAAATGAAGGTATGGAATTGTTGCTTCTTAAGAGCTTTCCGTCATGGACTATTCTGTGAACACATCCCAGTTTTCTCTGTAATGTCCTTTGTAAATTAAATGAGAACTTCATTTATTCACAAATCCTTTCCGCTTGTTTGCCTTCTGCTGGGCACAGGGGAGAGACTGGTTCAGGCCTGCAAGACCTTATCTTCTAGTGAGGGAAGACAATCAGGAACTAGTAATTATAAGTGATGAGCAATGCTGAGGGAGGGGAGGGAAATGGGTTGCTGCAGGTACGTGTACAGGAAAGCCAGCCTGCTCTGAAGTTCCTAGCAGCCTCACTAGCAAGCCTTGAAGGAGGTATGGGAGATAAGCTGGAAGAAATAAAGATGTGAAAGCTCCTAGGAGTGATGCCTTTGAAAGCTGATCTCCCAGCTGCCACAGGTAACAACAGCACAGAAACACCAAGAGAAACACACTTTCAGGTCTGAAGCATGGTGGGATTCGGGAGGCTTGGAGTCCAGTGCTGGTTCTGTCACTTTTAAGGAACAGAGAGGTTGTCATATTTGTTTAAGGTCTCACAGTCTGTTTATTTTTTATTTATATATATTTTACATCGTTCATCATTTTTGTACAATGTTTGCTTTCTCCTCTCAGGTGTAGTCCCTGTAAAATTCCCACCACCAGTTCACCTGTGCACCATCCCCTTAGTCCCTTGTGCTCTTCCCCCCCCGTTTGAGCTCTTTCGCTCCCCCTCCCTTGCAGACTGTCTATGATTTATAGTTGCCTGTTAATTTTGCATTTTTATTTAATTATTTTTTCTGATCCCTTATTTTCTTCTCCTATATTCCTCCTATAAGTGAAACCAGACAATATTTTTCTTTTTCCGTCTGGCTTATTTCAGTGAGCATAATCCCTTTTCGCTCCATCCATGTTGCTGCAAATGGCATGAGTTTTTTTTTTTTGACTGCTGACTAATACTCCATTGTGTTTATATACCACATCTTCTTGATCTAGTCATGTATTTTTGGGCGTTTGGGTTGTTTCCATATCTTACCTATTGTAAATAGTGCTGCAGTAAACATAGGAGTGCAGGTATCCTTTTGAATTATTGTTTTTGTGTTTTTGGGGTATATTCCTAGGAGTGGAATTGCCGTGTCATATGGTAGCTCCATTTTCAGTAGTTTGAGGAACACAGTCTGTTTTCTCATTTTCAATTTCTGTGTGTCGGTAGTGGAGTGGGGTAGGAGCCTGAGCCTTAGGGATTGGATTTAGTGAGCTGCAATTCTAATTTTGAATACCCAATAGTCTCATATTTGTGCAAGTATGTAAAGGAAAATGTAAATCGATACTAGTGCTTTCATTTTCCCTCTTTAAGATTTTTTAAAAAAATTATACATATCCTATGGGCTATACGGCACTAGAACATAAGCTCTCAGAGAAGAGGATCTTGTGCTTCTTGCTCACCACTGCTTAAAAGAATCCCTGAGTGCCTAATAAAGAAACCTCCATACTGTTCTCCACAGGGGCTGGACCAGTCTACACCCCCACCAACAGTGTACGAAGGTTCCCTTTTTCCCATACCCTCACCAACACTTACTGTTTCGGTCTTTTTGAGATGGATCATTCTCACAGGTGTGAGGTGGTACCTCATTGTGATTTTGATTTGCATTTCCCCACTGAAGTGATGATGAGTTATTATTTTCATGTGTCTGTTGGCCATCTTATGTCTTCCGTGGGAAATCTGCCCATTTTTTAATGGGGTTATTAGTTTTCTTTTTCTTGAGTTTTATGAGTTCTTTTTAGATGCTGGATATCAGTCCCTTGTTGGATATAGGGGGTACACATTTGCTACTCCACATTGTGTTTCTTGTAGAGAACTGCATGGCAGTACAATGCCCCAGGAGAAGCTTGTCTTTGTGTGACTGGCTGGCTGGTTGGCTATCTCAGCGAAAGAGTTTTAGAAAATTCATGTCTCTAAACTCTCTTGGTCCTAAGTCCTTTTCACTAAGCCAAGAATTCTACTTCCCCTATCTTGTGAACAAGAGAAAATTTTCTTTTGTCTCTTCTCAAAAGCACAGCCCTTGTGCTTTCCAAGGAGCTGGTCAGAGCCCTTGGGGTCTTGCAACGTACTTGCATCATAGAATGGCTGCAGTTGCAGAGACAAAGGCAATGAAACAAATGCTATCAAGATGTCTCTAAGCTCCTAGTAATGGATTTACATGCAGACATAAGTAAATAAATCTTGTGTGCATAAGTAAATAAATCTTTAAAAAAAAATCTGCCCGCCAACCATAAAAGAGGAGATTCTGTGTTTGATAGATTAGAAAGAAGATCCATAGTAACAGGGCTTCCCCAGGGTCCCAGGTGGACCAGCCCAGCAAGTGCAAAGCAGGATATTTCAAGGAAGGTCTGCTGAAGAGACTACTTATACAGGTTTGCACCTTTGGTGTAGGGAAAAATCTTAAGAGAGGGTGCAGAGTCCTAGACTTCTAAGTGGTGGAGCTTCTTGATCTGAAGTCAAGAAGTGATTAGCAGAACCCAGAGATAGAGCAGAATGTATTGAGGGGGCTTTCTGAAAGAAGCTAAGACCATTACGGAGGGACAAGGCACCACTTTGTAATAAAGGGGGAAGTCGGGGGGAAAGATATTCTACTTTTCTTTTCTCCATTCCTCTGATTTATTGCTAGGGCTCGCTATTCAGCAAACCCAACTGGAAGCTGTAGGCAAGGTCCACCCGGGTCAATCTCCTGGCACTGAGTAGACTGGGAAAGGATGGAGGGTGATCTAGGGGCAAAGGAAGATGTCTGCCCCATTTGTCAGTCTGAGGTGGGGTTGGGCTTGCAGTCACATTCCAGACTTCCTTGTCACTGTTTGTCCGCATGCCATGCTTTCTTCCAGAGTAGAGGGTCTCACCTCACAGCACCTGATCCCAAACCACCTGCTGTTTGATCCCTCCATCTTGAACACTTCTGGTAAAGAAGTGAAATTTTGGATGGATATATCGTATATACCATAGATCAATGGATAATAATTATTCCTGGACAACATTAAACAGGGATTATCAAAAGTTGGCTGCATATCTAACAACTAATTCACCTGGCCATTTGTGATGAGGATTTGTTTCACTGGCCCAGCTACCAGGTGATTTTTGATACATAACAGCTGATTATGTACTCTAGCTGCACACATCAACACGCTGATTATGTGAAATCTCATAAGGAATTACAGTCAATGTCAATCATTGTGTAATTGAAGGTCGAATTTTACATCTCCTAATGGTGTCATCAGCATTTTTAGGATACATCTTTGAGGCACACAAATTAATATTGGGATACATGTCAGCACTGAAGGCATTGGTGAAAAGTTAAATGCCTGTGGACCACATAAGAGAAAGTGTAGGAGAGAGAAAAACACCAGAGTCCCCAAGCACACAATTGCTTGTTTAAACTGCAAGGATTGTGATCAGTCAGCTTTTAAAAAGTGCTAAATATAACTCAGCTATTTGAGTTAGTCAGAAATACTGCTTCCAAAATTTAAATTTTCAGTTAGTGAGCAGCTGCAGAGACAGACCCACATGCCTTCTTGTACACATGCATGCACATGCACACACAATGCTGGAACTCCATTTAAAATTATAGCTAGGGGTGCATTTGTGGAAGCGATATATTAGTGTGGTAATTAAAAACAATTCCTCTAGATTAAGACAGACCTTTGAATCCTGGCTCCACCACTTACTAGCTGTGTGATTTTTCTAAGCCTCAGTTTCCCCCTATGTAAAATAAGAGTAGTAATATTACTATTTACATCCCAGACTTCATGTAAGCTCGCCTTTGCTACAGTAATGCTGTATCAAAAAATAACCACAAAGCCTCGGTGACATAGAACATTTATTGTTCACGTGTCTGGCATCACGTGGATATTGACTGGACAGCTCTGCTGACAGTGCTGGGGCTTGCTCACTTGTCAGATGTTAACTGGCTGTTGGCTAATCTAAGACGGCCTCATCCAGGGTGACTTGGGGGGCGAGCTGTGCCCCTTGGACCTTTCCTCCCTTAGCAGGCTTGCTTGGTGGTAATCTCATGGTGATCGCAGAGGGCTAGGGAAGAGGAGAAACCAGAGCACTTTCAAGTTCCTGACTGCTTAATGGTGCCTGATACAGATGGTCCCCAGCTTACTATGGTTCAATTTATAATTTTTTGCCTTTATGATGTGCAAAAGTGATACACATTCAGTAGAAAATGTACTTTGAATTTTGATCTTTTCCCAGATGAGTGATATGGCAAAAACCCATACCATTCTGCTTTTCACGTTCAGTACAGTGTTCAATAAATTATATGAGCTATTCAACTCTTTATTATAAAGCAGGTTTTGTGTTAGATGGTTTTGCCTAACTGTAGGCTTGTAGAAATGCTCTGAGCATGTTTAAGGCAGGCTGAGCCAAGCTATGATATTTGGTAAGTTAAATGTATTAAATACATTTTTTCTTATGATAGGTTTATTGGGATGCAACCTAATTATAAACGCCAGATTTGTACTCCATTGGTTAATGCAAATCACACAACTGAGAGCTAAGTCAGTGTGGGATGGCACTACCAAGCAGAAGGTGGACAGAGAGAGGAAGAGCTGGGGCCTTTAATGCAACCACTCTACTGCATGATAATGAGGTTTAATTGAGATCAGCACATGGTGCTCATTTAATAAATATTAATAACTGTTATAATTATTTTTCCCTATTCATAGCGCAACTAACAGCTACCAAGGTTTTAATTTTTTCAGCTGGCCTTTGTGTGTTACTTTCTGAGTTATAGAAATTCTTGCTTTAAAAAGATTGAAGAGCTTTAGGTTCAATGTCTGGCTTATAATCTTAGCAATCTAAATTAGTAGGAGAATTAGGAAAACAAGTACTGAGATTCTACTATACTGACATAGCGATAAATGTGTGGTTTTACCCTCATTTTCTATGCATATATTTTCCAAAATCAGGGTTGGGTTACTTATTCTATATTTTTTCCTCCCTCAAATGTTATACCATGGTATTTTTCCACATGAACAAATGTAAACTTAAAGCAGCAACTGTAATGTACGTCATATTAACTTTGTGGATATATTCTAATTTTTGAAACAAGAACAAATTTTTAATCTTTATTTCTGTTTTTTCAATATATTTACCAAGTCGTTTAAGTTAAATTTTTAAAAGTAAAAATTGCTGGATTAAAGAATATTTGCTTAAGTATTTTATTGTCAAATATGACAAGCATATAGAAAAGTATCCAACATAGAAGTGTACGGTTTAGCGACTTATCATAAACAAGTACTCAAGTAATCAACACCAGCTCAAAAGCAGAAAAATGGCAGCCCCCAGAAGCCTTCCTCTTGTGTCCCCTCTCAATCTGCAGTCTTGCCTACTTCCCAAAGATCATCACCTTACTTTAGATTTGCTTGTTTTTGAATTTTATATGAATAGATATGTGTGTGTATGTGCACATACATGTATATATATACATGTATTTGTCTGAGTTTTTTCAGCCACTAATCTGTTTGTGAGTTTCAACGATATGGCCTAACATAGAAATAGTTCACTTATTTACACAGTACTTTGTCTTGTTGTATAACTATGTAGTTCATTTTACTGTTGTCTGACTACTTGGGTCATGACCGTTTCTACTCTTAAGAAAAATTGTTGCTATTATTGCACATGTATGTGCTTTCTTTGTGTGTATATGTGCACATTTCTGTTGGGTACTTACCTAGGAGTAGACTTGTTGGGTCATAGGTATGTGTGTGTTCATCTTTAGTAGACAGTTTGTAAATTTCCACGATGTTTGCTCTAGTCAGTACTCTCCCCATGAGAGTTCCTGTTTGCTCTACATTCTCCTTAACACTTGACATTAAAGTTGATTATTCTTTGGTGCAGTAAACTGGACAGAGAAAAACAAACACTGTATGATTTCACTCATATGTAGTAGAGAAAACAAACAGATGAACTAAATAAAACAAAAATAAACTTTTAGTTACCAGAAGGAAAGGGGAGTGGGTAAATCAGGAAAAAGGGGGCAATGGTTTTGTGAAGGATAAATTTGAAATTTTAGCTGTGAATTCCATGTGGTATTTATACATGTTGATTCTCAGTGATGACATGTGAAACTCACACTCTATTGTGATTTTGTGTTACTTCAATTAAAAAAGAAAGGGAGGAAGAAAGAAAGAAGAGAAGAAAGGAAGAAAAGCTAGGTATTCTTTTGGGTGCTTTGGTATTTACTGTTTAAATTTAATTAGCACTTCCCCAATAAAGAAATCAAAGTTGAACACCACTTCATATACTTACTTGAACCATTTGGATATTCTCTCTTGTGCTCATTTAAATTTCCTGCCTATTTTTCCATTGGTTATTTCTTTGGAAAAATTGATTTGTAGGAGTTCCTTTTATATTTTCGGTAAAGTCCTTTATTGAAAAATGCATTGCAAATATAGTTTCTTACACTTTAGTTTGTTTTTATACTCTTTTCATGAATGTAAGTTCTTAATTCAAAGATAATCAAATTTATCATTCTCACCTCCTTTACCTTTACCTATGTGCTTTTTGTGTTCTGTTCAAGAAAAAATTTCTTCAATTGAATGACAATAATCCCCTATATTATATCAATACTTTGTTCTGTGTTTTGACTTTCACATTTGTGCTTACAATCTACATATTGATAGAATTGAATATTCCAGAGGATGAAGTAGGAATCAAACTTTATTGTTTTCTATATGGGCATCCACTGTCACAGTACCCTTTTCCTCTTTGTGACAATATTGCCATTCCCCATTGCTCTTCAGAAACACCTTTATTTTAAATCAATGTCCATATATGTATGTATCAGTTACTGGGCTTCCTGTTCAATTCCATTGATCTGTTTGTCTGTAAAGTGATATATAAATTGTCTTGAAGTTTCATTGATCTATTATTGTCTTTAATCTCTAGAGGATATTTCTATTTTAAAAAGACATGTCACATGCGGACTATTTGCTACCTTGCAATAAATACTAGGTTTCTTTAAGTTCCTTTCCTTACAGAAATACTGACTTGGAGAAGTTTCCTATTTGTCTCAGCTGTAAGTGAAGCTGCAGACATCAAGTCCAGCCACTGAGAATTTATATTCTCATTTTTTCCAATGTTTCTCCCTCCATTCCTTGTTTCTTCATATTTCTCTCCTGTCTCCAGGAATCCACTATCTATCCATCCTCTTCCTATTTCTTTTCTCCCTCTCAATTAGATGCCAGAAAATTGCCCGGGGACCAATGAAAACATAGTATGACTAAACTCAATGGATTCAGTCTCACGGTGGGTGTTTGGGCTGAAGAAAAGACACTACCAAAGTGGAGAGCACCAAGTATTTCCATGTGACAAGAAAAGGAGAAAGTAAACCCAGCATTTTGAAAGAAACTGTCTCATTAAGGGGAACATAAAAAGATGCTTTGAGTAAGAGACTAGAATAGATGAAGAGGAGAAAAATGCAAATGTTGAGCAGGAAGACAAACTGCTGATGGATCTGTTTGTGGAAGGAGCAGAAAAACAAAATCAAAGAGGCAGTGACCCTGTTGCTCTGGGAAAGGAGGGACTTTCAGAGAATTCAGAGAGCTATCATATGTGTGAGACACGACCCCTGTCTATTTCCAGTCTATGCCGGCACTTCTTCCAAATTGTCTGGTCCCAGTAAGACAGTGTTCCCAGATTTCCTCTTTCCTAATCCCATTTTAGCTCCAAATTTGTGGCTTCATCAAACTATATTTCCATTCCCAGGTTGGGGAAGGGACACAGAAAGACCCTTTAGTTTTCCCTTACCCAGCATTTCATTCTTGCTGCTTCAGAGACTCAACTTTTAGAGACCCCACAGTTCCTTAACTCTGCCCTCTGCTCCCCAAATGGAAATGGGTTCTTATTTCCAAATACAGTTCCTTCTCAGTATATATAGTAACCCATAACTTGCAGATTTGCTGGGTTGGATTTCTCTCAGGTCATGTGAAGTTTTTTTTTTATATATAATATATATTTTTATTGTTATTTATGTCTTTTACATTTTGTATTCCCCTTGGGTAGCCACCACCAATTCACCCATGATCCATCTCCATGGTCCCTTGTGTT